>PVKS010002236.1:0-121962 GCA_004027875.1 Aplodontia rufa
TAAATTGTGCTGCAATGAACATCGATATTGCTGTGTCACTGTAATGTGCTGATTCTAAGTCCCCCGGAAAGATACCCAGGAGTGGAATAGCAGGGTCGTATGGTGGAGTCATCCCTAATTTCTTAAGGATTCTCCATACTGCTTTCCAGAGGGGCTGTACCAGTCTGCAGCTCCACCAACAGTGTGTTAGTGTGCCTATGAGATCAACTTTTTAGCTTCCACATAGGAATGAGATTTAAAAAAAAAATAAAAAGGTTTAATGGAAAAGAATGAGCACAAGCATACCTACCTGATGCAAACAGAAAACCAGAGTCATTTAGTTTCGGGCAACAAGTATCAGACAAAAAGTCACTTCCTATATCAATATTTTCTGCAGATAAAGGTGTAATTTGCAATAAAAACATAACACTCACTGGGCACAGCAGCACATGTCTGTAATTTCTGCTACTCAGGGGTCTGAAACTAGAAGATGGCAAGTCTGAGGCCGTCCTGGACAGCTCAATGATAAAAAAAACTCAAGATAAAAAATCAAAAAGGCTGCAGATGTAGCTCTGTGGCAGAGCACCCTTGAGTTTAATCCCCAGCACTGAAGAAGGAAGGAAGGAAGAAGGAAAGGGGAAAGAGAGGGGGAGGGGGAAGAAAGGCAAGCGATGAGAAAAGATGTATCTTACAATCAGTCATCACAGGAAGGCCAGAAAAATGAAATAGACTTTAGAACAAAAAAAAAAAAAAAGACTCTAAAGATAAGAAAAGGAAATTTTATAACAAAAGGGTCAATACATCAGGAGGATATAACAATTATATATGCAGCTACGTGTGGTGGAACATGCCTGCAACCAGCACCTTTTGAGGCTGAGATAGGAGGATCACAAGTTCAAAGCCAACCTCAGCAACTTAGTGAGACCCTGTCTCAAAATAAAACACAAAAAGGGCTGGCAGTGTTTCTCAGTGGTTAAGCATCCCTGGGTTCAATCCTTGGTTTCAAAAATAAAAATAATAGTTGGAGAACTGACAGCTACACTTTCAGTAATGAATAGAACTAGATGGGAAAGCATCAAGAAAACTGAAGACTTGAACAGCTGTATAAACCAACTTGACCTAACAGGCGCCAATGGAACACTCCACCCAACAGTAGCAAAATTGCCTTTTCTCAAGAGTACATGGAACAGACTGCATGCTAAGTGATAAGCAAAACTCCCTAAATTTTTTTTTATTAGATGAATATGGAGTTACAATTGAGGGGGAAACATTGTCAAACAATCAAGAACAAATGTATATACACTTAGTTATCCAATGCCATGACATGGATGCCCAGCTTGGGTTCTCCATGTTGCTGTTTCCCCCAGAAGAACCCCTGAGTTAAATGGATATCTCATGGAGGACAGAGATCTCCTTCTGAGATGATTCCCCCATATTGCCACCCTCCAGTCTCCTAGATATTCTTCCTAAGCCCTCCCCTCACCCTGTCCCCCACCCTATGCCACCCGGTATCCTAGGCAATCATCTCCCTGTTGCGTTAAGAATCATACAATTTGAGGTTATTATTAGCTTACCATCTAACATACTGCTTCTCGATGTATTCTAGCTCCCACAGATATCAGAAATCATTCAGCCCTTGAGTCTCTGAGATTGGGATACTTCACTTAGCATAATTCTTTCCATCTCCATCCATTTGATTTCAAAAGCCATAATATCATTTTCTCTAATGGCCGAGTAGTATTCCATTTTACATATGTACCATAGTTTTTGTATCCACTCGTCGAGTGAGGGGCATCTGGGTTGGTTCCATAGTCTAGCTATAGTAAATTGAGCTGTTATAAACACTGATGAAGCCACATCACTATAATATGCTGATTCTAACTCTTTTGGGAAAATACCCAAAAAAACTCCCTAAAATTTAAAGGACAGAAATACTACAGAGTATATTCTCCAACCAGAATGGAATGAAATTGGAAATCAATTGTTAATCCGTTGAAAGAAATTAAGGAAACTCTCAAGTATATGGATATTAAACGTATTCCTGCTGGGTGCATGGTGTATGTCGTCCCGGCTACACGGGAGGCTGACACAGGAAGATCACAGGAGTTCGAGGTGAACCTGTGCAACACAGACTCCATCTCAAAAGAAATAAGAATGTGAGGAGAATTACTATCACTCTTAAATTTTTTTAAAAAAGTATAAAGGAATACCATAAATAACTAACTGTGTATCAACAAATTAAGTAATTTAGATGAAACGGACAAATTCTGGGAAAAATATAAAGTACCAAAACTGACTCAAAAAGAAATAGAAAACCTGAATAGACATACAGCAGGGAAAGAGATCCAAATAGTAATTGAAGCACTCCACACAAAAGCCTGGTACTAGATGACTCCAGGGGGGTGTTAATGCCAATTCCTCACAAAGTTTTCCAGAACAGAAGACAGGGGACACTTTCCAACTCGTTCATATGATGCAAGTATTACACTGACACCAAAACCAGATGAAGATGTCATAGGCAGGTAAGTAAAGGAAACTGCAGATTGGTATCTGTCGATATGGATGCAAAAATCCTCAACACAACACTTGTCAACCAAGTCCACATCATTTAAAAAGAATTCCACACCATGACCAAGAAGGATTTACCAGAGGAATTCAAGGTTGGTTTAATATCTAAAAATCAATTAATGTAACACACCATATCATTAGAATAAAAAACAAAAACCACACGATCCACTCAAGAGATGCAGTCAAAGCACTTAACAAAATCCAAAATCCTTCCGTGATAAAAATGAATACACTAGGAATAGAAGGGAATTCCTTCAACCAGACAAAGGGCATCCATGAAAAATCCACTGATTCTTCCTGAGTTGAGAACAGCACGAGGATGTATATCTTCATTTTTACTCAACATCATACAGAAATTCTAGCTATGGCAATTAGGCAAGAAAAAGAAGTAAAAGGTGTCCAATTTATAAAGAAAGAAGTAAGCCAGGAGTGGTGGCACACACCTGTAAGCCCAGTAACTAGGGAGACTGAGACAGAAGGATCGCAAGTTCAAAGCCGGCCTCAGCAACTTAGCAAGTCCCTAAGCAACTTAACCAGACTGTGCCTTAAAATAAAAAACAAAAACGGCTGGGGATATGACTCAGAGGCTGCGTGCCCCTGAGGACAATACCAAGTACAAAAAGTATTTTTAATTAATTTTTTAAAATGAAGGAGTAAAACTATCTCTATTTGCAAATAACATGATCTTGTACTTGTAAAATCCAACGAATCCTGCAAGAAGTTTTTTTAAAAAGGATAAAAACTCAGAAACGACTTCATCAAGGTTTCAGGACACAAAGTTAACATAAAAAATGAATTGGATTTCTGCACATTTGCAATGAAGAATCTGCAACCGAAATTAAGAAATAAATCCATTAACAATAGCTAAAATATTTAGAGGTAAACTTATCAAAAGAAGTGTAAAATTTGTAGTGTGAGAAACCAAAAAAAAATTGAAAAATTAAAGAATAGATTCTTTATAGTTATGAAGAGTCGTTTAGTCAGGATAGCAGTCCTCTCCGATGGGTCTCTAGATGGACACACGCTAACCCACAAATCTAGTGGCTTATAGCAACAGACGTTTATTACTGCATAGTTTGTATCAGGAATCCAGGTACCGCTGAGCTGTGTACCTGTGGCTTCAGGTCTCTCCTGAGTGGCAGTAATCTCAAGATCGGACTGGAGCCTACAGAGGTCACCGCAGGGTTCAGTTCCTCACAGGCTGTGGGACTGAGGGCCTCAGGTCCCTTCCAGGCCTCAAGAGCTTCTTCAAAAGTTGCTCACACCATGGCAGCTTATTTCTCCTAGCAGGAATAAGGCAAGAGCAAGAGCGCCGAGCCCAAAACCACAGTCTTTTCATAACCCAGTTTCAGAAGGGACACCCCCTCACTTCTGCTCTCTTATTCGTTACAAGCAGGCAATAGGCCCTGCCACCACACTCAGGGGCTGGGACTTGCACAGGGAGGCAGGGATGAGGGAGGCTCTTGGAGGCCGCCCTCACAGCACCTGTTACCCTCTCTGCTCCCAGCATGGCCACAGCGCGCAGTTATGCTGACTTATTTTGTATCAGCATCTCCATATTAAGCTGTAAGCTCCATGGTGGTGGAGAAAATGTCCATTTTGTTTATCAGTGTGCCCAAGTTAGAGCACAGGCGCTGACACAAAGCACTCGCCAAACACTAGTTGAATCAATGAATGTATAAATATTCACTACCTTGAACACACTTAGAAAATAAAATGTCTGGCAGCTTAGGTAAAAAAGTGTAGGGTGGTTGTTTATGCATTTTGTCCTAAGACTGAAGCAGTGCCTTGTGCATGCCAGGCAAGTGTTCCACCACTGGGCCGCACGGCTCACCTGGAGTGCTTATTTTCCAGGAATGAGTGTAGGGGTCAAGAAGACGAAGCTTTTCCATTCCACTCTTATCCTCTTGTACCATTTGAATCCATAACCATGACCAAATGTTATTTTCACAATCAAAAGGCTTTTTGTTTGTTTGTTTTTTCCTAAGAAAGAGGGACAGTGAAAGAGAGGGAGAGAAAGACAGAATCGATTTTATTTCGTTTTTCGTGTGGCTTTTGTTGCTCTGACACTCCATTGTGTACGTGGTGCTGGGATTCGAACCTGCGTACTTGCGCATGCCAGGCAAGCGCGGAAACTGCTGAGCCACTGCTACAGCCCCTTTTTGTTTGTTTTTAAGAGAGAGGGACAGTGAAAGAGAAAGAATCAGTCCCTTTAGTTTTTCACGTGGCTTTCGTTGCTCTGACACCCTGTTGTGTACATGGTGCTGGGGTTCAAACCCAGGTCCTCACGCATGTCAGGCAAGCATCACAACCACCGAGCTGCTACTCCAGCCCCTCAATTGTTTTTTTGTTTTTGTTAGTGCATTATAGTTGTACATAACAATGGGGTTTGTTGTCACATATTCATAGAGTCACACAATAAAGCAATACAGCTTGGTCAATATCTCCCCCCTCCACCCACACCGCTCTGCCTCCCTCCTCCTGTCCCCTGATCCCTTGCCTGTTTTCTGGGTCCTACATTTTTCCTAAAAAACCCAAGTACAGTGACATAATTCTTATACCTACGAAGAACATTTTTTTATATACATGACTGTAGTATGTATAGTGACATATTTCTAAATGCTTGGAATGTACCTTGCTTTATCTCATTTCCAACATTTCCTCTTCTCCCTTCCTATCCTCCCTTGTTATTTTTCAATATATTTGACAATAGGATTAAACATTTATGTTTTTGTAAAGGCTTGCAGTATAGCTTATTCAAATATCTTATGCAGTATCTTGTAACTATCTCATAAATATTGATATGTGCATTTTTGTTCTGTGGTTCTAATGCATGAATTTGTCTACCTTTCCCCCAAGCTTGGATTTAGCTCCAGCCTCCACAAATGAGGGAAAATATTTAGCCCTTGACTCTCTGGGTTTGGCTAACTTTGCTCAACATGATTTCTTCCATTGCCATCCATTTACCTTCAATGGCTGCAATATCATTGTTTCTAATAGCTGAGTGGAACTCCATTGTATATATATACCAGAGCTTTTGATCCATTCCTCCAGTGAGGGGCATCTGGGTTGGTTCCATGATTTAGCTATTGTAAATTGAGCTGCTCTGAACATGGATTTTGCTGTGTTGCTGTAATGTGCTGATTCTAACTCCTCTGGGAAAATACCCAGAAGAGGAATAGCTTGGTCATATGGTGGATCCAACCTTAATTTTTTGAGGAGTCTCCACACTGCTTTTCAGAGTGGCTGTGCCAGTCTGCAATTCCACCAATAGTGTGCTAGTGTAAAAGGTTTTTTTGTTTTTTTTTTTAATGGTACTAGGGATTGAACCCAGGAGTGCTCTACTACAGAGCTGCATCCCTTGCCCTTTTAATTATTTAATTTTTTATTTTGAGACAGGATCTCACTAAGTTGCCGAGGCTGGCCTTGAACTTGGGATCTTCCTGCCTCAGCCTCCTGAGTCACTGGGTTTACAGGTGTGTGCCACCAAGCCTGGCTTACAATCAAAACTTATTAAAACAAATGGTCCCTGTCAGGAGTGATGTGAAATATGTTTACCACATCGCTTAGTGAAAAAAACAAGTCTCAGTGGTAGCGCACTTGCCTGGCATGTGCAAGGACCCAGGTTAGAACCCCAGCACCATACACATCACTAAGTGTCAGAGAAACTAAAATGAGATAAATAAATACAATTGATTCTCTTAAAATAAAAGTTATAGATAATATTAACAACCAATCCTTTGTGTAGAAAAAAATATGCATTTTTTGCCTAAGGAGAAAAGTCTGACAAATTTTACAATAAAATGTTAGCATTGGTTATGCCTGGTGGTGAGATTATGGAAAATGTTATCACTTTCTGCTTATCTGTATTTTGAATTTTTTTATACAATAATGTGTAGTACTTGTATAATTTTTAAAAAAGGAAAATAAGTTCTTTCTTTTTTAATGTTCTATTGTGAGAGTTGGTTTTTTCAAGTTTTGTTTTTAAATTTGTCACAGGGTTTGGCTTTCTGGGCTCCAGACTGGAATATGTGGCGGGTTTCCTGCCTGGGGAATTCTGTTTTTTCCAGGTTGCCTGAGAGGCACTGGGAGTTTGGAACAAACAGGAGCAGACTGTTTCTCATGGAGCCCGGACCCTGGGCAGCCCCCTGGGCCCGGGTCACACAGTCCTGGTTGTGGAGTCCCAGACAGCAGCCCCGCTGCACAGAGCACAGTGGCCAGCAGTGTGGCCAGCTACCCTGTTTAGAGCACTGTAGCGGTGCCTCCGTTCCAGCCTGGTCAGTTTTCTTCTTTGGCTCACGCAGAAAGAGTAGCCGTGTGACACAGGTCTGACCAATCAGAGCAGTCACTTCCTCAGCACAGTGATTGCTCCAGGGTTGGACATGTGATCCCAGTCAGCCCAATGAAACTCGGTCCCAGGACTTTTGCTCCAGCTCTGGAGAAAGAGAAGTTCTCTGTCTGCTGGGGTTGATGGAGAAAAGAACATCTGCGAGGAGCTGCTGATGAGCCTCGTGCAGCCCTCTCAAGAGTCTACAAACAGCCGGGCAAGGTGGCACATGCCTATAACCCCAGGGACTCCAGAGGCTGGGACAGGAGGATTGCAAGTTCAAGGCCAGCCTCAGCAACTTAGGGAGTCCCTGTCTCAAAATAAAAAATAAAAAGGGCTGGAGATGAGATTCAGTGGTTAAGTGCCCCTGGGTTCAATCCCCAATGCCAAGAGTCTAAGAATAAAGTCCACCATTCTTTTGTCCCCTGGCTTCTGTTACAACATAAAGAGACCTGAGTGGTGAGCTAGGGACCCGGAGCTGTGCCAGGCCTAGAGCTGCAGCAGTGACTGGTGGCCAGCCAGCAGCAAGCTCCTGGCTTTCTCCTGCTGGCTGACCTTGCCTTGGTCATCTACCCGCTCAGCCAGCCAGCCCTCTGGATTGTTCCATCCGAAAAGTCCCTGGAGATTTCGCAATCTCTCCCACACAAGCCCCTCACTGGCAGAGGAGGAAGATGTTGGACTCGGGTTCCCCCAAAACCCTTGGCTTCAGCTTTCAAACTTCTTAATTCTCTCATTGTAGCTTAAATTTTGTGTAAACACTGCATTCCCTACCAGCAGGCTCTGACCTTTAAAGAATGTTTTCTCCAGTGACCTTGGGAAACCATACCCTTATCAAATACAAGACTTGCCAATGTTTTCTCCCATTCTGAGGTAGTATCTCTTTCTCTCTCTCTTAATAGTATCTTTTAATGCACAAAATTTTAAAATTTTGATGAAGTCCAATTTATCTAGCTTTTCTTGCCTGTGCTTTCAGTGTCCTGTTTAAGAAGCCGTTGTCAAATCCAAGGTTATGAAGATCTGTTCCTACTGTTCTGGGAGAGTAAAACAGGACAGACTAGAAGAAAGTCATGTGGTGAGTAAAGACAGGACAGGAGGCAGAGGCAGGCTTGCCGCAGGGAGGGGAGGAGAGAGTCCACCCCTGACCAAGGGGGACGGGGCAGCTCACCAAGAGCCCAGGGCCGGGGCTGTGGTGAGGCGGAGGCAGGAGGAGCCTGGAGCCCCTTGCCCACCTCCCCACGACCGCCCTGGAGGATATTGATCCTCAGAGTGTAACAGGGCTGACCTCTCTTGGCTTCGGGGAAAATCGCTGGTCCCATTCCTCACCCCAAAACAGACGCTGGTGTTTCCAGGTAAAGTGGTACAGTGGTCAAGCTCCTGAAGCCAGGCAGGGTTCAGACCTTAGATCAATCCAGTCTGTTCTGTGCTGCTTCAGTAGAATATACCACATGTGGTCATTTATAGTAGACACAAACTTCTCTGGCTTCCAGTTCCGGAGGCTAGTATATTCCAGGCGGGAGGAGTGGCATCTGGTGACAGCCTTCCTGCTGTGTCGTAGTGCGGCAATGGTGCCACAAGGATGAGAGAGGGGGACAGCAAGAAGGAGAGCCAGAGGGAAGGAGGGCAAATCTGTCCTTTATGAGGTTGCACGGTGACACCCTTCTCCTCCTGGGATAGCAACAGTAATTCATTTGTGAGAGCACAGCCCTTGTGACCTAATTACTTCTTTAAAAAAAAGAGAGAGAGACAGAGAGAGAGAGAAGAGAGAATCAATTTTTATTGAGTTTTTCACGTGGCTTTCGTTGCTCTGACACTTAGCTGTGCACGTGGGTGCTGGGGTTTGAACCCGTGTACTTGTGCATGTCTGGCAAGCACTGTAACCACCGCTCCAGCCCCCTAATTACTTCTTAAAGGCCCCACCTCTCAGCTCCCAACACTATTGAATTTGGGATTGAGTTTCTTACACATGAACTTCAGGGGATGTGTTTAAATCACAGCTTAGACTTGCTACGAACACGTGTGCGACGAACAAGTTACCTCACCTCTTGGAGCCTCTGAGCCCCCAGAAGAGCCACCAAAGGAGGAAACCCTCAGGGTGTAGCTGGCACCTTCTGAATACCAAAAATCAGACATCGTATGCCTGGGGAGATCTGGCAGCAGGCACCTGACATGTTCAATGACACGTTTCTGATCCTTTGCGTATTTAGGTTTTTTACAATGAAGGTGTATGCATTTGGAAGTAGAAAACTCCGTGAGGCTTTGGATTTGAGCCTTGCTGTGTAACCTGGGTGCTCTCCTAGCCCAGGATGGGAAGCCAAGGCCAAAGGCCACACTATTGGTTTGACCTGCACATGGCCAGGCTGGGCTTGGCGAGGAGCCTGCTCAGGCAGGAAACATTTGCTGCCGGGAGTCCCAGATCCTTTGTGTCTGGGGCTGCTGGGGCAGGGACTGCTAGGCTGTCCCTCAGGTCCTTCAGGTGGTTAATGTGATGGGATCCATTTTACAGTCCCAGCGTGTCCCGGGGCAGGTGACTTGCTTAGAGTTTCACACATTTCTGCGGAGGGAGTCCCAGAGGGGCCCTGCTCTGCCCCACCTCACAGAAAGCCAAGGTCTATGTCCAGATGCATAAGAGTCTGAGATGCCTGGTGTCAGCCTCCCGCCCTGGCTCCAGAGTCACATCCGCTGTTTGATTGACTGTGGGGCGTGGACTGCAGCTCCTCCTTGGGGAGAAGCTGGCATTGTGTTCTCAATGGCCAGTTGTGGAAAAATCACGCACAGAGGGCTGAGTAAACAGAGACCCAGGGGCAGCCGTCATGGGAACAGCCGGGTGGAGGTGGCGGTGGAGGCTAGAGGAGGGAGGCTACCTCTTGGCCCAAGCTTACCTAGGAGCAGGAATCTGTCAACACTGAGCCAGGGGCCCTGAAAGATGGCCCAAGGAGGTCTGAAGCTTAGGAGTCCCCAGGGTCACCCAGCAGGTCAGAGCCAGGACCAAGGGCAGCACCCAGGTCTCTCTGTTCTTGGCTCTCTCTGGCTTCTCTGCTAGATAAACCAGCAGAGAAACAACCGGCATTTCTTTCTGAACTATCTTTTATTTAAAAATTAGTTAATTAATTTTGGTACCAGGGATTGAATCCAGGGGCGATTAACCACTGAGCCACATCCCCAGCCCTTTGTTTATTTTTTTATTTTGAGACAGGATCTTGCTAAGTTGCTTAGGACCTCCCCAGGTTGCTGAGGCTGGCTTTGGACCTGCGATCTTTCCGTCTCAGCCTCCTAAGATGCTGGGATTACAGGTGTGCACCTCTGTGCCGCCACCATGCCCCACTGAGGAGCCTCTGGGACAGCCTTCATCTGTTGTCTTCCAGATAGTGACCTTGGCTGATGCCCAAAGCAAAGAGCCCTCAACAACCAGTTGAAACTGGAGGTGTTTCCAAGTTCAGCTTTGTGCTATTCAGTTAAAACTCTTCAAAGTCCCCAGGAAGACGTCAGAGCCTGGGAGACCTGGCACACAATGGGCGAGTACCCGGGAGTTGTTAAAGTCAGAAAGATTCAGCGGAAGCCAGGCACTGTGGTGCATGCCTGTAATCCCAGCTACCTGGGAGGCCGAGACAGGAGAATGCAAGTTCGAGGCCAACCTGGGCCACTTAGTGAGCTCTGTCTCAAAATAAAAATTTTAAAAATGGCCTGAGGATGTAGCTGAGGGGTAAAGCATTCGCACAGGGGAGGCCCTGGATCTGCAGAAAGAAAGACAAGAGAGAAGATTAGATTCAGTGGCTGAAGCTTAGGACACTGCCAGTACCAAGGACAGCTTTATTAAGTGGATGGTGGGTTGACTAACGCCTCCCTCCTGCGAGATAGCAGCAGGCTTGGCCGTGAGGTCAGCTTCTCCTGGGAAGCTACAACTTCCTGTTTCTAAGAATGAGGACCAAATAGCATTTCCCTCAAGAATCTCCTGGCCACCAGGAGGGACTTGTCCACTCAGGCCACAAGTGCTCCCCCATCCTGGGAGCCGGAGCTGCACAGCCCCTGCTGTGAGCCTCCTCCCCAGGGTCTGGGGCTGGGCTCTCAGTGGCCTCCGTCCCTCTTTTCTGAGGCCTCACTTAGAGCCCAGGAAAGGTAATCCCTGACCTGACGGCGCCCAGCCTGAAGCCGTGGCCACCGTGTTCCGCAGAGGGCTGCTCTCCAGCTCAGCACCTGGATTCTGGCAGGGAGACCCCACTTCTGGCTCCAGAGCACAGGAACCCACATGGCCAGAGGTGGCATGGGACAGCACCCGAACCCTAGAGACCCCCATGCGGGACTCTAGTCAGGTTTCTGATGAAATTTGGCAAAGAGAATCTGCTTCCTCTGGGGCAACCACGCAAGTGTGGCGTTAAGTGGCACCGCTGGCAGCCACTTTGCCACCGTGAGGGGAGAAACCCTAAAGACAGCCGGAACTCCGAGACAGAGTCTCACACACAGTTTGTTTTCAGTTTAGTTTTGTTCTTGTGGGACTGGGGACTTAACCCAAGGGCACTCCTACATCTCCTGTGCTTTTCATTTTATTTTGAGACAGGTTGGCTTCAGTTTGTGATCCTCCTGCCTCAGCCTCCTGAGTAGCTGGGATCACAGGTGTGCGCCCCCAACCCAGCTTGTTAGACATCATTTGAGAGCTCTTGGCTCAGCCACTTCTGAAGCTGTCCATCCCCTGGAATTCGCAGTGGACCCGTGCTTCAGTCCACTTGACCCGGACTTCTGTCCCTCGCTGTGGGAAGGGGTCTGACCGGCGCGTCCAGCTCAGGCTCCGCAGGACCTGCGGAGGGAGCTCTTTTCTCTGGAGTGTGCTGGCTTTCTGCTGGCCTCTGTCACTTCCTCCCCAGGAGTGACACCACCCTGTCCACTGATGTTAGTAGAAAATGCTTCCCTCTCGGTCATCGGTCATCGGTCATCGGTCGTCTGAAGCCTCAGGCGGGTCTCTTGCAGCAAACAGCTTTCGTTCATAAATGAAGCCGCTGATGAGTCACTTGGGTTGTGAGCAAGCTGTGTTTCTGCCTTTTCCTTTCTTTGCTCTCTCCGGGAACCCTTGTCTGCGGTCCCCTCCTGCTGCTCCCTCCAGCTCCCTCCAGGGCCACAGAACTAAAAACCAGGGTGACAGCTGAAGACTTCCCAGCGGAGGGGAGAAGATCTGTCACGGTCAGCAGGTGCAGCCTAGGTGGCTTTCCTGCCAGGTGGGGGGAGGCGGTCTTGGGGGTCTCCAGTGGCTGCTACCCCTGCCGCCATCGTTACCCTCTGGGGTCTTGCGCGGTGCTCAGGGCAGCAGAATCAGGGCTCCATCGCACTCACCCACTGGGTGGAAAGGCCATTGATAATCGTCCTCCCTGCACGTAGAATGTGCTGTGACTTCTTATGGGGTACATGCTACGTGCCCCACATGGTGCACATTCAACTTAAAGAGGCAGACAACTCAGATCCCAGTTGCTCTATGCAAAGGCATTTTAAGTCATCAGCCTGGGGCTGGAGCGGTGGCTCAGTGGTTACAGCGCTTGTCCAGCATGTGCAAGTATGTGAGTTCAAACCCCAGCACCACATGCACAACAAAGTGTCGGAGCTACAAAAGCCATGTGAAAAACTAAATAAAACTGATTCTTTCTTTCTCTCTCTCTCTCTGGCCCTCTCTTTAAAAAAAAAAAAATCATCAGCCTGGGGCTGGAGCCATGGCTCAGTGGTTAAAGCATTTGCCTGGTATGTGCAAGGATCCAGGTTCAAACCCCAGTACTATATACACAACTAAGTGTCAGAGAAACAAAAACAAGATGAAAAAAAGATAAAACTGATTCTCTTTCTCCATCTTAAAAAAAAAAACCTAAAAAAAATATTGTTAGCCTTTCTGCAGCTCAGCAATGCCCCATCCTCTTGCTTTCATATCAATATGTATGTTTTACATCCTTAAGCTGGATGCCTCATGGCCACAAAACAGCTGCTGCAGCCCCCAGGCTTCATAAACTTTCACAGGCAAGAGTAGAGAAAGCAAAGCTCCATCCTCTGTGTGGTATCCAGGAAACCCCTGGCAAACTTCCCCTGCATCTCATTGGCCAGAGCTGTAGGACGTGGTCCTTCCTAACTGCCAGGGAAGCTGAGACAGCCAGTATGTGCCAAAGAGGAAGGGCATTTGACTCAGACCATTCATGACTCAGGCCCTGGGTGCTTTGCTACCTGGAACAAATTCAGATCTCTGTTAGCCAAAGGCGTGTGTGTGCGTGTGGTCTGTATTGGGTGGCCGTCTAACAACACCACGATAGAGGGCTGGGGATGCAGCTTGGGGTAGAGCACTTGCCTGCGATGTGTGACGCCCTGCTTCAATCCCCAGTCCGGGGGGAAAATAAATCTACAACAACTGAGGTGGGGGGCCTATTATTATTCTCATTTTACCAACAATTATCCTGAGACTCAGAGACCCTGGGCAACATCCCCAAGACCAACACTACTAGCTTGTGAGGGTCTAAGCCCAGGTCTGTCTCCACAGGGTGCGCTCCCAACTATACTACAAACCTTGAGTACCTGCTGCTTAGGTGTCTGCTACACCAGACCGGGAACCTCTTTGGGGGGAAGGGGGCTGAGGATTGAATCCAGGAGCACTCTACCACTGAGCTACCCCAACACTTTTTTTTTTTTTTTTTTTTTAAGACACGATCACTCTAAATTGTTGAGGCTGACCTCGAACTTGCAATCCTCCTGCCTCAGCCTCCTGAGTCGCTGGGATTACAGGCTGGCTGCTGTTAACCTCTTAAGGGAAGAGACCAGGTCTTCATCATTGGATCTTGTCAGTGTTTCGGCGGTTGACAGAGGGTGCTGACCTGATTGAAGCACAAAGCCCTTTGGTTCTGATACTTGCTGCCTTGTAACATGTTTTAAAGCCAAGAGAACAAACTTGCCAACACTGCCTTTAAAAAATACACCTCTTTTCTTCTATATTGTTTTCCATGTACCCATGCTAGGTTCTTGAAGTCCTGGGCATAATTCCAATATAAATATCACCCATGATGGAGCTTTGGGGGAAGGAGAGGAGGTGAGAGGCGAATTGAGGCCCGGGAGAGTGTCAGTTCCTCATTAACTGGGGAGTATGGAAAATTCTTTGTTGCTGCCTGTTGGCTGCTTGCCTCCAGGATCTGGGTGGGTATTGCCCTTGGCCAGCTTCCTGGTCAGGTCACAGACAGTCTGCTCAGAGGCAGGAGCCCTGGAGAACGGAGGCGAGAGCCAGGCTGGGTCCTCGGGCGTGATCACAAGCGCATCAGCAGGTGGCAGGGCTGCCTCCCGGACTGGGCCTCACTCAGCTCTTGGGATGACTCCCGCGGAGCTGGGCCTACTGCGCTGCCCATTTTGCAGTAAGAAAATCGAGGCTCAGATGGGTGAAGTCACTTGTCCAAGGTCATGCACAAGGGAGAGAGAACCCATGGTGTCTTAGGAGGAGTCTGCTCCCCAGCCACAGGTGACTGGCCGGGATCTCGGGAACCTTGAAGAGGAGACCCAGGCAGCTCCTCAGAACTCTCCCCAGGCTGTGTGACTCAGGTCCAGAGCAGGGCTGCCAGTCACAGCCAGGATAGAAGCAGGGCCCAAGGACCTTGCTGTTGACATCCAGGGTTAAGAGCCTGGGCTCTGGGGCCACCTCCCTGCCATACCAGGTGCCTGCCTGTGTGTGGCTCTGGCCCTGTTGGGCATCAGCAGTGGGGTGGTTCCTGTTAGCCATCGTCCTCTCACATCCTTCCCTCCAGCTGAGCAGCTGCCTTTGTGACTGAGGCAGGGACACTGGACTGATTTGGGTATGCAAACTAGGGGGTGTGGGTCCAGGGAGGTTGAGGCAAATGGAGCTCGCCTTGCCAACTTGGGCATTTTCGTGGATTGCAGGTGTTGGAAGCCAGGTAACTGAAGGTCACTTCTCACCCAGAGGCCCAGTGACACCCAGCACGCCCAACCACCCAGGAGTGACCATGCTCATGGCTAACACTGATTCCCTTGGTCTCCGGCTCAGGGAGGGAGCCCGGAGAGGTAGAGGACATGCCAAGGTCACCCACAGGGTGAGCTATGCGTTGGAGAGCTCTGCCCACACGTCTGTGGAGGCTGGCCATGGCCCAGGCGTCAGGTGTCTTGGATGCAGTGCCGGGCTTTGCCATGCTGGGGATCTGGTGGCTTTGCCAACTTTCCCCACCTCTCTGGGCTCCCAGGCCCCACCTGGGACCTGGAAAGAACCCAGAGCAATGGGGCTGGCCTGGCAGACGCAGTTCTAGGCGCTGGGCCACAATGGCAGGATATCCCCAGGGAGCTGGGCCAGCTGCCCTCGCAGGGAACACCAGGGCGGGGACCTGGCACTGCTGGATGAGAAGGGCATGGAGGGGGAAATCAGAACAGCTGGGCCCCAAGAGGGCAGAGAGCAGGCCAGCACTGTCACGGGAGCCCTGACTACAGCAGTGGGCGGCGGGGACCTGAGTTTTTCCACTGCCTTCCACCTGCAAGCCAAGGGCAGGGCCTGGGTCTCCCTCCGTTTTGTCCTGCTAGGAAGAGTGAATTCCAGATATTGGCCTGTGTCACCCCTGCTGCTCTATGACCCTGGGCGCAGAGGGAAAGGGTCTTTCCCGTACTCCCACAGGCAGAGTGGTGCACAGGAGGACCCAGCTGGGCTTGAGGACTGGCCAGCCACCCTAGGCCAGTCACAGAAGTACCCTTCGAGTAAGGGGAACCCACAGCCTCCAGCTGCCCCCAGGAGGCAGGGCTGGCCCTCCATGCCCAGGATGTAACCAAGACGAACCTTACCCTCAGGTGCCCAACGAGCCTCTTCCCCATTCCAGATCTCAAATTCCTTTTCAAATTGTCCCTCAAAGTCTACCAGCTTGGTTATGTGCAGCGATTTACAAGGCAAATAAGGGTTTTGTGTTTCATCTACTTAGAACCCTCTGCTGCTGAGGCCCAGCAGGTAGACAGTCAGGCCCAGCCTGCCTGACAGGCCAGGTGCTGACAGTCATGGCACAGGACCAGACATGATGCTGTGTAGTTGCAGCAAGTGAAGTGGCATAGAGCTGGGAGAAACCCAAGCACTGTGTGGCAGTGGGCAGATTCCAGCCCCTCCCTGAGCATGGCTGGGAGGGTGAGTCTGATGCATCCCGGAGCCAAGCCAGGTGCAGTGGTGCGTGCCTGGGATCCCAGCAACCCGGGAGGCTGAGGCAGGAGGATCACAGCTTAGTGAGACCCCAACTCACTATATAAAATAAAAAAAGGGCTAGGCATGTGGCTCAGTGGTTAAGCGCCCCTGGGTTCAATCTCTGGTACCAAAAAAAAAGAAAGAAAGAAAAGAAAAGAAAAAAGAAAAAGAACGCAGGAGCGTAAACATGCAGAAGCGCCTCCATTCTTTCACTCTCCAGTATCTGTTCTTCATTTGTTTTTCTTGTTTTATTGCAATGTCTAGAAATGTGTTCACCGAAGCAATGCCTTTGAGGGTCCAGTGGGGGAAGCCCAGCTCCTGTCTGAGGATGTCCCCAGCCTAGAGGGTAACCGTAATGACCTTGTGCCCCAGGCTGTGCGGCAGAGACCTCCAGATGATCCAGACAAGGTGGGAGGGATGCGGGGCTTGGAGGCCGCAGGGAGGTATGCACAAAAGCCGGACTGCTGGGGGGGTTCCCAGGTCAAGGGGACTTCCTGGAGAGGCCTTTGGAGAACAAGGAGGGGTTAGACACATAAACATGAGGAGTTTCCCAGTCTAGGTAATAACGTGGGCAAAGGCAAGAAGGGAGGAAGTGTTGGAGGAGGAGGCAGGGAGAAGAAAGGCCACTGGAACTGGAGTCTGAGGTGGGACACAAGGGAAGGCTGGCAAGTTGCCCTTAAGGACAACCTGTGGGGTTGATCTGACTTGGGAAGACCACAGGGAGTGGCCCTTGCACAGGGGAGTAGCTGCCTGGCTGCTCTTGGAAGAGGACTGTGGTAGCAGCAGACAGAGGAGGCAGGCCTGGAAGGAGCAGGCCCACCCTTACGTGACGCACTGCCCCTTCCTGTGGTCCAGGGGGTGTCCCTCTTCACCATTGGGAGGGAGAGGGCAACTTCCTGTCCTTGGTCTGGCTGGGGAGATAAGGGGGTGAGGAAAGGAAGTTGCCTTGAGCTGAGGAGCGAGTGGCCTGGCCAAGGCACACAGCCTCCTGTAGTGGATGCAGAAGGGAGGGGACAAGTCCTCTTGTGCCAAATTGCAAAGGTGCCCTGGGCTGGCCAAGGGACCTGCATGCCTGCTTTGTCCCCTGGTGTAAATGTCACTTCCCCAGGCCCCAGAAGGGCCATGGGTGCTCTGTGCAGGAGGAGCAGCCCCTCTGGGTGTCCCCGTTCAGCTGAGCCATTCAGGAGACATCCTCCCTGACCCCACCTGGGGGCTGTGATGAGTCAGACCAGGAGGCCACCCTCAAAGATGCCTGCCAGGCTCGAAGAGCCAGGGTGCTGGGGGCTGGAGGGGTCCCTCAGGGCTGTGGCCTCAAGGATCAGGAGTGGTCTCCCGACTGAAAGGAAGAGAGGTGTTCCCAGCAGAGGACCAGAGGTGGGAGCTGACTCCTGTGAGTAGGAAACCAGATGTGGCCCCAGGGAGGCCTCCAGGGGAGGCAGGAAGTGGTGAGGACAGGGTGGGGGCCAGGGGAGAGCCCCAAGGGCTGAGGGCAGGCCAGGGCCAGGCAGTGGCTGGAGGAGATGGCGTGGGGGGCTCCAGGGCCCAGGAGGATGGATAGTGATGTGTCAGGGCTTGCACAGGGGTCCCCAAGCCTGGAAGACTGAAGCCAAGACCTTTGGGTGGGAGCAGAGGGCTTCCCCACCGTGTCCCACGGACAGCCATCACAGCAGGAGGAGTAGGCTCACAGCAGGGTCTTAGGGTGCCTGGGACACCAGCTCACTGGGTGCTGGTGACCCCCACAAGAGCAGGCGAGGTTCCCAAGCCTAGAAGGATGTTTGCAATTATATATTTTTTCACAGTAGTAGGGACAGAACCCACTCTACTGCTCTACCGTTGAACTACATCCCGAGCTCTTTCTATCTTTTAATTTCTTTCTCTTATAGATGAGGTCTTGCTAAGGGGCGCAGGCTGGCCTGGAGCTAATGATTCTGCTGCCTCAGCCTCTGGGACCATAGGCGGGCACCACCGTGCCCTGCACTCTTTGCATTTTGATTCAAACCTATTTACAAACCAAAGTGGGGTCGCGGCGGGATAAGCCCTGGCCCCTCTCTTGTCTCCCAGAGCAGAGGCTGCCCACGCTGGCCTGGCATGCGGAGGCTGGGCCCAGAGCTCTGCAGGCCTCTCCAACGCCTCCCAGCCAATCCACTTGGCTCAGCCTGTTCCCTCCATGTCACTTCCTGCAGGAGGTCTCTCCGAATCTCCCCACTGGAAGAAGCCGTCCCCTCCTCAGACACCATATTCCTCATTGCATCACCAGCCACACACAGCTCTCTGTTCCTACGTGTGGTTATTGGGTTTTTGTGCCCCCCTCCCCAGTTCTTGGGATTGAACCCAGGGGTGCTCTCCCACTGAGCCACATCCCCAGCCCTTTTCACTTATTTTGAGACAGGGCCTCACTAAATTGCATAGGCTAATCTTGAACTTGTGATCCTCCTGCCTCAGGCTCCTGTGTCACTGGGATTACAGCTGTGTACCACCAACAAGCCCGGCATGGTGCTGGACTTGAACCCAGGTTCTTGTGCATGGCCAGCCGAATACTCTACCACTAAGCCACACCCACTCCTGGTTACTTGTGATTCATGAAAACAGAGAGTTCCCTTCAAGCCCTGCCTCAGCCTCCATGGCTCCACACCATGGTTTCAATCCATTTCTCTCTCTGGGCCTCAGTTTCCCCTGTGCACAATGGGAAGACAGGACTTGACCTCTGGGGGGGCCTTCCAGGGGTCTCATTCAGAACCGGTCGAATGTGCAGGGAGCCAGGCGCTGTGGCCTATGCCTATAATCCCAGCGATTTGGGAGGCTGAGACAGGAGGATTGCATGTTCAAAGCCAGCCTCAGCAACTTAGTGAGACCCTGTCTCAAAATGAAAACACAAAAAGGGCTAGGGGTATGGCTCAATGGATAAGCGTCTCTAGTCTCAACCCCCAGTACCCCGCTCCAAAGGAAAACGTGTGCAGGGAAGAGAGGGAGTATGAGGGTTAGGATGGCCCATTGAAAGCTCCCCTGAACTTGTGCTTTGGGAAGGGATCCCAGGCAAGCAAGAGTGCCAGCTGAGTGCCTTTGGGCAAGTGCCCTAGCTCTCTGAGCCACTCAAAAATTTTGTTCCTACTGGGCGCAGTGGTGCACACCTGTAATTTCAATAGCGTTGGAGGCTGAGGCACGAGGATTGCAAGTTAGAGGCCAGCCTCAGTAATTTAGTGAGGCCCTAAGCAACTTAGTGAGACCCTGTCTCAAAATAAAATATAAAAAAGGGCTGGGGATGTGGCTCAGTGGTAAAGCACCCTTAGGTTCAATCCCTGGCGCGCACACATACACACACACACACACACACACACACACACAAAAAAAAAACCACCAACTTTGTTCCTTAAATGGGAAGAGGCAGACTACATAATTTTGGGGACTCAGTGCAAAATAAAAATAGTTTTCCATTTATAAAACCAGAAAAAAAGGGGTTGGGGATTTAGCTCAATGGCAGAGCGCTTGCCTAGCATGCGCAAGGCCCCGAGTTCAGTCCTCAGCCCTGAAAAAAAAACACAAAAAAACAAAAAATAGAAAAAAAAACCCCAGAAAAACAAAAAGGACCATTAATGACATTAAAATATAAAGTTTTCTTCTTCACTATCTCTCAACTTCTTATAGTGGGTTGTTTATGTTTTTGCAACTGGGGATTGAACCCAGGGGTGCTCTCCCACTGAGCCACATCCCCAGCCTTTTTTATTTTGAGACAGGGTCTCATCAAGTTCTTTAGGGCCTCACTAAGTTGCTGAGGTTGGCCTTGAACTTGAGATCCTCCTGCCTCAGCCTCCCAAGTCACTGGGATTACAGGCGTGTGCCACCGTGCCTGGCTTGTGTCACTCTTTATAAGTGAAGTGGTTGATTAACCCTGGCAAGAAAGGCAAGAGCAAATAGGAACGGGATTGTGGATCCTTTGCAGCGTGTGGCGCAACGTTCCCTTCGTCCTTTCAGATGGGAAGCACGGCCTCAGCTGCAGACGCGGTGCACTTGCCTCACACGGTTTGAGTCCACTGAATTCCCAGGCGCCCGAGTCCACCAGAGAGTTCTGCTCACAGAGCAGCAAGAACACACAAGGTGAATGAGATGATTCTTTTTTTTAAGAGAGAGGGAGAAAGTAAGAGAGAGAAAGAATCCATTTTATTTGTTTTTTCATCTGGTTTTTGTTTCTCCAACACTTAGTTGTGTATGTAGTGCTGGGGTTCAAACCCGGGTCCTTGCATACGCCGGGTAAGTGCTCCAACCACTGAGCCACCGCTCCAGCCCTGAGATGATGTATTACAGAAGTCCTCTTTGCTCTCACAACACGTCCATCCATCCATCAGGCTTCACTCACAAAGCACAAGTTGAAACATAAAATTATTTAAGAGTTTCAAGCCAGGTGTGGTGGCACACGCCTGCAGTCCCAGTGACTTGGGAGGCTGAGGCAGGAGGATCACAAGTTTGACGCCAGTCTCAGCAACTCAGTGAGATCCTATATCAAAGCAAAATAAAAAATAAGGGACTGGAGCAGTGGCTCAGTGGTTGGAGCGCTTGCCTGGAATGTGCATGGACCTGGATTTCAAACCCAGCACCACATACACAGCTAAGTGTTGGAGAAACAAAGGCCAGATGAAAATGGATTGTCTCTTTCTTTCTTTTACTCTGTCCCTCTCTCTAAAAAATAAAATAAAAATTAAGACGCACTAGGGGCTGGAGCAGTGGCTCGGTGGTTACGGCGCTTGCCTGGCATGCGCAGGTGCACAGGTTCAAACCCCAGCACCCAGGTATACAACTAAGTGTCGGAGCAACGAAAGCCACGTGAAAAACTCAATAAAAATTGATTCTCTCTCTCTCTCTCTCTCTCACTGTCCTTCTCTCTTTAAAAAAAAGGAAAAAAAGAAAAAACAGGGACAGCAGAGCATTAGATCAAATGGACGCCCTCTGAGGACGGGCCCTGTGTGACTGCCAGCGTGTGCGTTCCTGCAGCTGGCCCCAAACAACGGGGATGGTAATGACATATGCTCAGCGTTTGTCCTGAAGATTAAATGAGGTGCGTGCATGTGTGTGCGTGTGTGCATGTGCATGTGCGAGTGTGTGCATGTGCGTGCGTGTGTGCACGTGTGTGCACGTGTGTGCATGTGTGCGCTTGTGTGTGTTGCTGGGGAGTGAACCCAGGGCCTTGCACAGCTGAGCCTTGCTCTAGCACTGTGCTCCAGCCCAAGATGGGGGAATTTTTTGACAGTGTTCAGCACAGGGCCCGGCACATGGTGAGTGTGGGTCTCAGTGGCTCTGATCCCAGGCCACTTTCCCGCCTGGCTTGGAGATCCTGCCTCTAGAAGCGCCATGGGTCTGGCTCCTGGGGAGAGGGCAGAGATGCCCCAGACAAGCCCGAGGGAAATCAGAGTGCTGGGACAGCCACAGGGCCTCCAGAGCAGGAACACCGGGAAACCTTCCTCTCCTGGCCCCAGGTTCTCCATCACCTCCTCTGCTTTCTGTTCCCTATTGCTCCCCAGTTCCCATGATAATACCAGAAGCCATTCATGGAGTATGCATTACTTCCGGACTCTCTGCTTTCCACACCCATCAGTTTCATTCACTTCTGCAGCCCAATTTGTTCATTTTCAAAAAGAGAAATTCAAATAAATTCTCTACAAGGGACTAATTGACTCATATAACTGAAAAGACCAGGGGTAGACTGATTTCAGGTAGATGCAAGGGCTCGTAACACATTATCAGAAATCTGCCTCTCTCCTTTCCTGTTTCCTTCTATGGTAGATTCATTGACATTCATGTTCTACCCTCACGGTGACAAGATGGCTGCAGAGCACCGTAGCTGCCAGCTTAGCCACCACCTTACCGATAGAGTAAGAATATTTTCCCCCAATAGTCTAACAAAAAATCTAAGTTGATAGTTCTGACTGGTTGACTTTTGTTCTTCCCAAACCAGTCTCTGTGGACAAGGAATTGTAGGCTTCTTTGGCGGGGATAGAACCATACACCCAACTCTAGATCCAGGAAACGGGATTATATCTGTGGGAATCAAAGGGAGTGGGGAGGGGAAACGAAGATTCCCAAAATGAAAACCAAGCAAGGAGGATCGATGCTGGCAGTGGGACCCATTTCCTGAACCCCGGGAGTGGGCTGAGATCTATCTATCTATCTACTAATCCTTTGTCATCTTTTTTTCTGAGCACAGCTAGCAGGTGGGCAATGCCTGTTACTGAGTTCCATTCACACTGAGTGAGAGGAAATGCTGTCCTCACCTCCAGGACCACCTGATGACCCCCACTCTCTTTTTCCTCCCGGCTTGATGAGGTCTGGCAACCTTGCAACCACGAAAGGGAAAGAGCTGGGTCTCAGCATCACCACCCCAACAAGCCAACCATGGCTTCAGATTTCACATCCCTGAGAAATAAACTGTAATGCCTTGAAGCGTTTTGCAGGGTGAGTGGCTTTGGTATGACAGTTAGCTTCTCCTAACTAACAATTACATATGAACGAGGTGAGGCTCAGAGGAGGAAAGCACCTTGCCCCGGGCTGCACAGCCTGGAAGAAGCAGAGCCCAGAAAGCCAGGCCAGTAGGCTGCAATAACTAAAGTAAACAACCCCCCAGAAACCTGCTCAAATACAGGCGGCTCTAGGGGAAGGCAGCACACATGCCCCATGGAGCCCGGGGAGCCAGGGGCAGGAGCGCAGCAGAGCCTCTGAGGAACTCGGGTGCTGTTAGGCGGCACCTCTCTTTCTCACCATAAGATATTTCCTCTCAACTTCCTGTTTCTTGAGCTCTTGGCTCTCCCTCTCTTCCCTTTGCCATGATCCTGAGGCTGGCCCTCCACTAACTCTGGTCCAAACAACAGTGCCCCCAGATACAATCTCTGGGCCAAGTCTTAGGCTGTCTGGAGTCAACTTGGCTCAGCTAACCTGCCGTGGCTGACTTGCTCTGGGTCAGGGCCTCCGCCATCTGTTCTGCAGGGCTCAGGGATTACATGGGCAGCTCAAGTGACCCACAGGAGGCCCTCTTCAGCCTCAAACATGGAACTGGTTTTTTGTTTTCATACCTGGGATTGAACCTAGGGGGCTTAACCACTGAGTCACATCCTAGCCCCCTTTTTTTTTAAGAGAGAGGGAGAGGAGCTGGAGCCATGACTTGGCGGTTACAGCGCTTGCCCCGCATACACTAGTACACAGGTTCAAACCCCAGCACCACGCGCACAACTGTCAGAGCAACGAAAGCCATGTGAAAAACTCAATAAAATTGATTCTCTCCATCTGTCTCTCTGTGCTTCTCACTTAAAAAAAAAAAAGAGAGAGAGCGAGAGAGGGACAGTAAGAGAGAAAGAGAGAATCATTTTTATTTAGTTTTTCGTGTGGCCTTCGCTGCTCCGAGATTTCATTGTGTCTGTGGTACGGTAGTTTGAACCCGGGTCTATGCACATGCCAGGCAAGTGCCTTAACCACTGAGCCACCACTCCAGCCCCCCAGCCCTTTTTTAGAGACAGGGTCTTGCTAAGTTGCTTAAGGCCTCACTAAGTTGCTGAGGCTGCCTTTGAATTTGAGATCCTCCTGCCTCAGCCTCCAGTTCCTGGGAGCCACTCCACTGGCTCCAGAATCATGTTTTGACACTTCCGCTCAGGGTTCCCCAGGTGCCTGAAACCCCACTCATCCCCCAGTATATTCCTTGACTCCTCTCCCTACCTCAACTCCTGCCACCCCTCATCCAGCTGAACATCTCCACCTGCTCAGCAGTGGAAGACAGAAACTCATGGGTTGGTTATGGCTGAAGTTTTTTTTCATCCCAACTTGAACCCATCACAAAGGGTTCTGTCTGTGGCAGCCCCAGCTCTGGCTTGGTCCAGTCTCCTTATTTTCTTCAGGGTGACAGTAGGCACCGTTCAGCCTCAACACTCCTCTCCCATCTCTTCCCCACACCAGCTTCCATGGGAGACCTTGAGACTTCTCTGGAAAACACATCTGACCCCATCTCTCCACTGCTTAAAAGCCTTCAGCACAAGATCCAGGCTGGTACCCAGGCAAGAGAGTGTCTGAGCCCAGTCTCTTTGATCTAACCTCCTGATTCTCAAGCTACTACTCCAGACTTGCTGAGAGGTACAACTTTATTGTTGTTTTGGTAGAGAGGACTGAACCCAGAGACGCTTTACCAGCCTTTCTTTCTTTCTTTCTTTCTTTATTTATTTATTTATTTATTTATTTTTTAAGAGAGAGGGACAGTGAGCGAGAGAAAGAATCAATTTCATTTAGTTTTTCATGTGGCTTTCTTTGCTCCAACATTTCGTTGTGTATGTGGTGCTGGGGTTTGAACTTGTGTCCTTGGGCATGCCAGGCAAGCACCGTAACCACTGAGCCACTGTTCCAGCCCCCCTTTTTATGTTTTAAGACAGGGTCTCATTCAGTTGCTTAGGGCTGGGGCTAGAGCGCTTGCTCAGTGGTTAGGGTGCTTGCTTGGCATGCATGGGGATGCGGCTTCAAACCCTAGCACCATGTACACAGCAAAGTGTTGAAGCAACAAAAGCCACATGAAAAACTAAATGAAATTGATTCTCTCTTTTTCTCTCTCTCACTGTCCCTCTCTCTTTAAAAAAAAAAAAAAAGTTGCTTAGGGCTTCATGAAATTGCTAAAGCTAGCCTCAAACTTTCAATCCTCCTGTTTCAACCTCCTGAGCCACTGGGATTACAGCAGTGCTTGGCGTAGGCTGCTAGCTGTTGTTGTTTTTGCTTTTGTTTTGCTTTGCTTTGTTTGTGATGCTGGGAACTAAACGCAAGGGGTCCTCCACCACTGAGCTACATCTCCAGCCCTTTTTTAAATTTTATTTTCAGACAGGATCTTGCTAAATTGCTGTGGCTGGCCTCAAATTTTCAATCCTCCTGGCTCAGCCTCCTCGCAAGTAGCTAGGATTACAGGTGTGCACCACCACATCCATCAGCTCAGGCTGGTTTTGACTACCTGCCACACCCTCTTCACCAGGTATCCAAATCCTTCTGGGGAAGACCTACCTGTCTTCCCTGTTCCATGCTGGCCCCCTCAGGTAAAGCAGACAGTCATGGCCCCACCAGAGAGGTGGTACATTCTGCCACTGATTGTCCTGTGGGGGAGTTGTGAAGAACTGGGATGGTGCCAGGCCTGAAGCTCTGTATCTATGGCAGCTGGGATGTGGAGAGGACAGACCTGTCCTTTGGACAGTCTGCCTGTGACTGTATTGCTCTTGTCAACGTCTGTGGGACTAAGTGCAGAAAGAGGGGCATAACTAGGGGCACACAAGCCACTGGGCAGGTAGTCGGAGGTGACACGACTGTGTGCAGAAGGTCGGAGGCTGCTGGCAGGTGTGTCAGCCTACCAGGTGGGGGCCACAGTGGCTGGCAACTGTTTGCCTGTCCAGTGGTGGATTGGAGGTAGGGTGGGATGGGCTGAAGAAAGGAAATGGGCCAGGCTGCCAGAACAAATGTTCGGGTCTTCTGGCCCTACCTTCTAGCAAATGCCAACTCACAGCTGAGGGTGGGGTGGAAAGGGAGAGGCTTTGGGTTAAGGTCCCCAGGACTGGCAAAGGGGCACTCAGACCCCAGGATTTGTGTGTTTGGGAGGGGATAGGAGTATCCCAGCTGCTTGAATGCCTATGTGTCCATGTTGTCTAGGAGAGAGGTCCCTAGCTGGGAGTCTCATCCTTCCTGTTCCTAGCAACTTAAGGATGCAGTGGGACTGTCTTTGTGGACTATAGTGGGGGGAGGGACAGAGACTAGGTGAAGAAACCTGAAGATATTGGACTTGAGATCTAAAATATCGGGCTGGAAGGAATCCCAGCCAGACAAGAAGCCTTTATCCATCTCTGCAGCAGCAGGCTGATGTGATGTGGGCAAGAGAGTCTGGGTGACCCTTCAAAACCAGCACGGTGGGGGCTGGAGCAGTGGCTCAGTGGTTACAGCACTTGCCTGGCATGCATGAGGATGCAGGTTCAAACCCCAGCACCAAATACACAACGAAGTGTTGGAGCAACAAAAGCCACATGAAAAACTAAATAAAATTGATTCTTTCTCTCTCTCTCTCTCTCTCTAAAAGAAAAGAAAAGAAAAAAGCTGCCAAGTGGTCCAGCCAGTCCTCAGAGCCTCAGAGTCTGTGAGCACTCCTGTTTAGGAGGTGCGGAGGAGGGACAGCCCAGTCCTGCCCGCTGCCAAGAAGCCAGAAGCTGGAGTGCGCAAGGTCAGGCAGAGCTGGAGGCTGAGGCCTGCAGGTGGGGGCATCGGAGCAGGGCGCAGTTGCTGTCATCCAGGAAGGCCACTCCTGGCACCTGTGACCCTGTGCAGTCCTGGCGATCCCAGAGGCTGAAGCTCTGGCCAGCAGAGGCTTATTGAGTGGACTGGAGCGGGGTCAGGCTGGCTGGGTCTCTCAAGCTGAAGGAGTAAAGACCAAACTGCGCTCTTTGCTCCCCTTTGGTAGGGTGGGTGGTTTCTGCATTCGCACGTTTCTCTCCTAACCTGCACCCCTTCTCATACCGTGGGTGAGCACTGGAGTGTGTGTGTGTGGGGGGGGGGTCCTCTGTTCTCGTCCCTCCCTTGATCAGGGACCCTGGGCAGGGACCTCTGTCCCACCTCTTGGGTGGCTCTAGAAAGCGCCCTCCCACCAGCTACGTTTCCTGCGGGGGCGGCATGGGGGTGTGCGTGTGACAGAAGTAACAAGCCGGGTTTTCTTTACCTCCTCCTCCTCTACTGAGTCCTGGGTTAAGAGGTTCTGGTTTAAGATGAATAACCGCTCATCGCTGCACGTTTGGTAAAGGATGACAGCGCCAGCATCACACGAGGAAAGCAGCAGGTGGTTGCTCTGGAGGAGCCCCGCTTATTCAAGGATTCTGGGCTCCCTCCAGATTCAGGGTCACATGCGCTGAATTAGAGTTGGGAAGTAGGACGCCCCTCTACGGACAGCTCCGTTTTGCAACACATCCCCTCCTCCACCCCAGGAGAACCGAAAGGAGGTGAATGAGGCAGCTCCTGGATCTCACTGAGCATTCCCCAGCCCCGCGGGGACAGGAACCGAGCCCCCCACCCACTCCCGGGCCCCGCGCCCTCGGGCTGGGCTCGGCTCCAGCGCTCCTCGCCGGCGGCCTCAGTGCCCGCTTCTGTAGAATGGGCGGGTGGCGGGCCCGGGCGCCCCTGGGCGCGGCAGGCGGGGCCGGCGGCTCGGTGGGGGCCGGAAGGGGTGTGAGTGCGGGGGCGGGTCTCGCGCCGCCCCGCCCCGGGGAGGGAGCCCGGGGCGCAGCATCCTGGCGTGGGCCTCGGCCGCCGCCGCCACTGCCGTCGGGGAAGGTCCCAGCGCGGACATGGCCTCGCGCGGCGCCCGCCCGGGCTCTGGCCCCCCGCGTCCCCTGCAGTAGCCCAGCGAAGAGGCGGCCTGGACGGCGCAGACGGCCGGGCGGGCGGCATGGAGGAGGCGCACCTGCTCCCGGCCGCCGACGTGCTGCGCCGCTTCTCGGTGACAGCTGAAGGTGGCCTGAGCCCGGCGCAGGTGACCGACGCGCGGGAGCGCTACGGCCCCAACGGTGAGGGCGCGGGCCGGGCCGGGGAGCGGGAGCCGCGCGCGCCGCGTCTCAGTCCCCCCTGCCCCGCGGCCGCCAAGGGGTGCTCTCCCCGCCAGATCTCGGTCCCCGCGGGCGGGCAGGAAGTGAGGGCTCCGGAAACCTCCGCAGATGCTCTTGGGGCACCCGGCTGGGCTGCGCGGGTCCCCCCCACCCGGCGCCTGCCGCCCTCTCCCGGCTCGCGGGTTCAGGCTTCGTGCTGCAGCGCGGCCCCCATCCATTCCTGCACGCAGTGAGTCACCCGCACCCGCGGTGGGAGCTGCCACCCCGCGCTGCGCTGCGACCCGCGGCTATGGTGCAGGTGCAGCAGACTCTGACCTGCTGGCCAGGGACCGGCCGAGCACTCTGAGGCTCAACCTCCCGGCTGGCCCAAGGGTCTCCCTGCAGGGCGCAAGAAAAGCTCTAGAAGGTGCAGCTTGTCAGCTGGCGGCCTGGGTGCCCCCACCCCACCCCCACCCCCAGGTCTTCCTCTTTCTGCAACCCGAAGCGGATGTAGCTGACGGGAGTGGAAGGGGGCTTTGAACTGCTGAGGCGAGAGACCCATCTTCCTGGTCCGGCCAACTGGAGGTCTCAGGGAGTTGCCAGAGGCCCAATGACCTGGCCTGGTTCCTGCCCTTCTCCGGGCACTGAGCGAGCTTTCCCGCTTTTGCAGTTTGAGTGGGAGGGGAATGGGTTCTTCCTCACCATCTTAAAAGGACTGTGGGATTCTCCTTTCTGCTAAAGGCACCTGCAAGTGCCACCTGGTACTGTCCAAATGTAGCCCAGCACATTTGGAGGCTCCCAAGGATGGAAGACTTACACATCTCTTGCCCGTGTCCCTTCTAGGCAGGACCTACTACCCCCACAGCACCTGATAGAGTGTGAGGGGACCAAGAAGAAATGTCCCCTTCATTCCCAGAGTGGTGCCTAAGCCTGTGTGGTTGTGGGACTTGGGGCCTTATCCTGTGGGATTCCCAGCCAACTGGAGGGGAAGGCTCTCTGGCCTGTGTCCGTCTGCTCAGGGCTGGCTTGGAAATTAAAAGTTGCTGTCAGAAAGGGTGCTTCGGTTTTGTATTAGTTTATGAAAACCACCTCTTATATAAATATTATCTTTCTGGAGCAGAAATCCTTTTTAAAAAAAAATAGTTGCTATATTTAGTTGAGCTGTGGGAGGAACTGGGGAGATAAATATTATTTAATATCCCCCATTAATGACTTGGCAGGGAGGGTGTCCTTTGCTGCAGGAGAACAGGGCAGCAGCAACTGCCCCTTGGCTCTGGGTGGGGTGGGGGTCGGGGCAGGCAGGTCTTGGCTCCCACAGGCTCTTTGAGACTGCCTGGTTCAGCGTGGGAATCTTTATTCCCAAGGGAAGTAGGAGATCCTTCTGTCTCCAGGATTTCACACATTTTGCCCTTGCGTGACCCTGGCGAAGATCCCTCTACTTTCTGGCTCTCATGTCTTCATGGGTCCAGCAGAGGAGGAGCTGAGGAGTGGCCCCTAGTCTTCTGACCGTGTGTAGTTTTATCTGGGTGAGGGGTCAGATCTTGAGGGGCCCTGGCCCCTCAACATCTGTGTAAGGTAATGAACAGGGTGTTGACTCAGCATGGTATGCAGGCCACGGGTAGGTGGATGTGTGTTGGCTGCGTGGGAAAAGTTGAGGGGGGCATTGCTGAGCTCCCTGGTTCTGTGCTTTGCTAGCATTAATAATAAAAGCTCATGTTCTCTGTGCACCTACTGTGTGCCAGGCACTGTTTGCAGCATGCTTATCTACCATCTCATTTCTTCCCCATAAACTCTGAAGTAAGGACTATTGTCATCCCTGTTTTATAGAGGAGGTAACTGAGGGACCAGTTTAAACAGCTTAGCAAGGTGACCCAGTAAGTTGTGGCAAGCTTGGTACTGGCTGCATAGCCCTGTCTGGGCCTCAGTTTCCCTATCTGTAGAAGGTCTCAGATTCTACAGGTTCTGCAGGCTCTGGGACTCTGGTGTTGACGCCCATGCTAGGCATTAGAGCCAGCTGGGCAGCAGCTGCACCAGTTTTGTCCCTGGACACTGAGAGGCCCCAGAGGCTGTTCGCTCACATCTCTGATGCTTCTTCCTCAGGAAGTATCCCGGGGCTCTGGAAGTTGTCAGGTGAGCAGAGGGAAGCCAGCTGCCCCTTCCTGCCTTGCACTCTTCCAGCCTGTAGAAGAGACTTGGATATCCTCTATGCTCTACCTGCACAATTTCCAGGACTCCGAAGCTGTGCAGGTAGAGCCTAGAGGACACCCCAACTTTGCCCCTCCGTAGCTGTGTGACCCCAGACAAGCCCCTTGACCTGTCTGTGCTTTCGTTTCCTCATCCTAAAGGAGGTTGCAATAAAACCCATCACTTGTTTGTGCGTGTTTAGTGAGGTCACTTATACCAAGTCATCTGTCTCTACAGCAGAGGAGGTGGGGCTAGGCTTCTAGCCAGGAGGTGGTTGGTAGGGTGCAGGGCCTGTGGGTGGAGGGAACACCCCAGGGACTAGTGTTCCTCCCACCCCAGGCGTCTGTGCACCTGCAAGGTCGTTAGCACTGGAAACCACAAGGAAGTCATTTGTTTAAGTCTTAAAGTTGCAAATTCTGCCATGGGGCTGGCAGAATGGAGGCTGGGGATCCCACCCTTCCACCTCCCCTTCTCCTCCCTCCTGAGGACAGAAGCCTCAGAACTGGGGGTGGGAGCCTCAGTGGCGCAGCAGTGAGTGTGCCAGCCGGGAGTCCCCTGTGCATACAAAACACCATCTGTCCCAACCTCGCAGTAGAGATGGGTACGCTGAGGCCCCTGCAGGGTGGTGAGTGGGAGGCTCCTGGCTCCAGTGTCTCCTGTGAGCCTCCCTTTGCAGGCGCCCGAGGTGCCCCAAGCCCAGCTGCCTTGGGGGGCTTTCACATCTTTTGATTTTTATTTTTTTAGCACTCTATCACTGAGCTACAGCCCCAGCCCTTATATTTATTTTTTATTATTTATTTATCTTTTTTACAGTGCTGGGGATTAAACCCAGGTGTGCTCTACCTCTGAGCTACATCCCTATCCCTCTTTAAAATTTTTTCCTTTTAAACTTTTGAGACAGGGTCTCTGTAAGTTGCCAAGGCTGGCCCTGAACTTTTGGTCCTCCTTTCTCAGCCTCCAAAGTAGCTGGGACTACAGGCCTGGCATAAATTTATTTTTTGATCAAAATTTGCACAGAATGTGACCTTCAAAGGGTACAAAAGGTGTACAGTAAAGACTCCTGACTGTCCCCAGCCACCCAACCATGTCCCCAGTCCCTGTGTCTCCTTCCCCAAATACTCTGTGTATATACACATCCAGATCTAGGACCTCTTTAATAATTTCCTGGAGCTGGAGCAGTGGCTCAGCAGTTATGGTGCTTGCCTGGCATGTGTGAGGACCCGGGTTCAAACCCCAGCACCATGTACATGTCAGAGCAACAAATGCCACATGAAAAACTAAATAAAATTGATTCTCTTTCTGTCTCTCTGTCGCTGTCCCTCTCTCTCTTAAAAAAAAATTTTTTTTCTTGTGGCACTGGGGATTGAACCCAAGTCCTGGCATGTGCTGGGCAAGAGCTTTACCACTGAGTGCACCCCCCATCCCTCAGATCATTCTATGTGCTGTCCCCCTACTTTCCACTCGACCAGCATTCTTAGAGATGGGTCCACAGGCAGCCGCCTCGGGCTTCCCAGTGGCTGCACTGGGTTCTGTCGTGGGCCTGCTCCAGGGTTTCTTCAGCCCGCTTCTGAGGCTGCTTGCCTATTAGGTACATAGGATAAGAAACAACCTTGTCCCCACATCATGTCACACGTTTGTGAATAGCCCCGAGGGATCAATTCCTAGACATGGAACTGCTGTGTGCAAGGCTATGCTATGTGTGTGCAGTCTGACACCTGTTGTCACATTTGTGTCCCTAAGGGTGAACGGATTGACCTGCCCACTTCCCACCACTTGGCCCAAGCGTGTAAGGCCCTTGTGTAAGTGTGAACCTGGATCTGCAGCAGTCTATAGGAAAGTGGTCCTCTCATGGCCCTTTTTTGTCTACGAGCCAGGTTGGGTCTCTTTTGTGTCTTAGGAGTCACCTTATTTCCGTGTAACCGTGAATGGGCTGCTCACTTCTTTTGCTGGACATGGGCCAAGGTCAGAGGCTGCACTAGGTTGGGCATGTCTTGCCACGCAGTCCTGCTCCTGAAGGCCCTGAAGAGCCCAGGGATCTGGAGGTCAGGCGAGATCCCAAGAGCTCTCTGGGGTGGCCCCTGTTGAGAGGAGCTTAAGGAGAAGAAGGGCCAGGCCTGGACCCTGCCTTCCTGGGTTGCATTCTGCCTATCTGTGCAAAGGGTGCTAGGTCCCTATGACTGCCCCATGGTGGGCAGGATGGCCCAGACTTGGAATCCTTCCAGCAGTGTCTTATTTCCTGCCCTTCTCCCAGACCTCAGATGGAAGCCCATATGCATGAGCTGCCAGAACCCAGGGCAGCAGGAATGGGGTGAGTGGGATAAAAGAAGGTAACTTCCTGAGTGGCCTTGGGCAGGCTTGCCCCTCCTTCAGTCTCAGTGTCCTCAGTGTAGCAAAGATGGGACCTGAGCTCCCCCCAGGGCCCTGGAGGATGTGGAACTGACTCCCAATGGGAGCAGATGTGTTTGGCCTGCAGCCATTTGGAAGTTGAAGGGTTTCAAGCTTCGCCCTCGTTTTCTTACCCTCTGGCGCTTGCTGGGCTGCCTTTGTCCCCCAGGAACAGCATCAGGCCGCCCTGCATTGCTGCAAGACACACAGATGTTAAGAAACCCTTTTGCATCTAGTGGCAGGTAAGCCAGGTGGGCTGGTGGGTCCCTTGGCAGAGTGGGAGCTGCTTTCCACAGCCCCTCAGTGGGGCCTTGCAGGGCAGGCCAGCTTGTCCACTCTAGGTGGACCCTGGAGACCTGGGCAGGGCCAGGTGGGCTGGGCGGGTTCTGCCCAGCCAGGGCCTCTCCCAGCCTCTGCAAGTGGCGATTTAATTGCTTTGTAAATTTACCTTGGAGGAAGCCCTAGGTGAGTCCTCTCCTCTCCCAGCTGGGACTGACATTTAAAAGCCGAAATTCCAGTTTCTAGTGTTGTGAGAAGGAAGGAGTGCAGGGGGATTAGGGAGCAGGTGGTACACGGGGGCCTAGGGACAGCGCTGGCTCTGTACCCCGCTTCTCCCTGGCTCCAGGCCATGGCCCAGGGCCCTGTCCTGAACCTGGCGCAACTGCGTAAACAGTGGCTGGGAGGACTCAGTGTGGACCCAGGATGACTCAACCCCTCCCTGCGCAGAGGTGCTCCAGTCTGGGGGGTGCGATACCAATGACTGGTCAGGGAAGGGCAGGGTGGTCAGATGGGGGAGGAAGCTTCCCGGAAGGGTGGGGCTTCGATGAGCTGGGGAAGGGTTCTCTGGACAGAAGGAAAGACGCACGCAACATATTGGTGGAGGAAAAGCTTTAGCAAAACTGGCAGAGGGTCCTGCGTCAAAGAAGCAGACATGATTCTGGAAGGGCAGGCTGGAGCAGATCTGAGGTGCTGAAGGCTGTGTGAAGCCCAGTGGTTATTTTGTAGGCTGAGGACAGTCACTGAAGGTTTATGACAGGCAGAGGCTGGGCCACTCATTTTGCAGTACCTGTGGTGTGACAGGCACTGTTCCACTACACTAAACACGGGCCTGCTGTCAAGGAGCTTATGGTCTAATAACTGTCACTGTGGGCTGAACATCCTGGCCACTTTATGCATGCCATGCAAGCTTCATATAACCTTATAAGGTGTTACTCTTATTACCACCGTTGTGCAGATAGGGACACAGGAGTTTGGGTGACTTGTCCATTGCCATGACACTACCAAGAGATAGAGGAGGACTTGAACTCAAGCCTTCTGGACCAGATTCTTCGCTTTAAGCCATGATGTTTCTCTGATTGCTGCCCATCCTGGACAGTCTAACTCTCAGATTCCTAGGCCCCACAGTGGGCATCAGTGGGCATTAGCCCTCTCTGTCTCGTGACAGTGATCCGGAGCAGGAGCAGGCTGGGAGAAGCCCAGACAAGAATGGTAGGGGTCGTGTGCCCCTGGGCTGGCCAGGTGGATCTGATAGAAGCAGTACCCCTCTTACTGCTCTTGCCCTGAGCAGCCCAGCAGCCCACACAGAGGTGAGCTGTGTAACAGTTAAGGCATCCCCAGCTTAGCAAATGCAGCCTCTTGCTCTGCTGAGAGCCACCATTTCAAGGGGAGGTGGCTCAGCCCCACGACGTGCAGCTGGATTTAGCATGGGGGACCCAGCACCTTCCCGGGATGCCTTTGTCCGGGGCATGAAGCCCAGCTTCCTTCTGGTACTCTGGGACTCGTTCACGTGAGGGGAGAATTGTATCCTTTGGTTTTTAGTGGAACTGACATTTGAAGCAGACTGGGCCTGGGTCAGCAGGGCTTAGTGGTCCCCAGATGCTACCTATGAGGACAGCAAATCCATTTGGATAATGATTTTGGCTGGTGGCTCTGGGGCCACTACAAATGGGTGGGCTGATGGATGGGAGGAGGGCTTCCAGTCCAACCATCAGGATACCAGACACCAAGTTTTGTGACCTTGACAGAGGAGGGAAGGCAGGGCAGCCTAGGAGCTAGTACAGGAGGCCCAGAGCAGGCAGTGTCGAGAGCTAGACTGCCTGGGATTAGAACCTTTGGCTGCTGCTCCCTGGCTGTGTAACAGTTATGTAGTCACTCAACTTCTCTGTGCATTGGTTTTCTGCTCTGTAAAGTGGGAATAACAACAGCATTCTCCCTCTTGGGTTGCTTGAAAATCATAAGGGAATACATGTCCAAGGGTTAGCACTACACCTGGGTTACCTGCCGAGCACCTCTCAGCTTGGCCCCTGGCATCTTCCCATAAGGTGGACATAAGGTGGGCATGACCCCTGGTACGCAGCTTGGTACATAGTAGGAGCTCGGTAGATGTGGCTCCTGATGGTGATGATTGGTGCAGCAGCCCTTCAAGGTGGGTATCCCATCAACCCAGTGAGGTGCAGGTCCCCACAGGGAGTCTGCTGCTTCCGCAGGCCTCAACCATGAGTGCCACATGAAGGGATGGGCATGGCATCTCCTGTGACTACATGGGTGGCTGCACCTCCCCAGGTGGGGGTGGAAGGAGAGCCTGGTGGGAAAAGCCAGGTCTGAACTGAGGTAGGTTGTTGAGATCTCAGTGGCTGGCTGGGCACAGCACCTGCAGTCTCAGCTACTCAGCAAAGTGGAGGCAGGAGACTCTCGAATCTAGAATTTTGAGACCAGTCTGGGCAATGTAGCAAGATCCTATCCTCCTCTCTTCCTTTTTTTTTTTTTTTTTTTTTTGGTGGTACGAAGGGTTGACCCAGGGGTGTTCTGCCAATAAACTACATCCCAGCCTTTTATTTATTTTTCTTTTTTAAAGAGAGAGAGGGAAAGACAGAGAAAGAGAGAATCCATTTTATATGTTTTTTTCATCTGGGCTTTGTTGCTCCAACACTTAGTTGTGTGCATGGTGTTGGGTTTGAACCCGGGTCCTTGCACATGCCAGGCAGGTGCTCCAACTGCCGAACCACGGCTCCAGCCCCCATCCCAGCCCTTTTAACTTTGAGACGGGGTCTTGCTGTGTTGCTGAGGCGGGCTTCAAACTAGCAATCCTCTTGCCTTGGCCTCCAGAGTAGCTGTGATTATAGGCATGCCCTACCACACCCCAGCAAGACTACATCTTCTAAAACAATACGAAAAAATAAAAAGGCCCCTTAATGATTCATTTCTCACCCCTACTTATTGCCAGTGGCAAGTTGGTCATCTGGGGCTCTGTGCTTCCTGGCTCTGCGAGGAAGATGACAGAGCGGCCACTACTTCACAGGTTGCTACTGCTGCAACAGAGGGTTACAGAGCTCCAGACCCTACGGTGCAGCAGCCACAGGCCTCCTGTGACTATTTAAATCTAAGTTTAAATGAACAAAGCGTAAGGTAAAAAGTAGCTTCTCAGCCGCATGCGGCTAGTGGCCATTGTACTAGACAGCACAGACGGAGAAAATGTGCATCATCATCTCAGAACGTTCTACTGGACGGTGGCTTTCAAGAGAGCCTTGTACCCAAAATTCAATGCTCCAGCCTGGAACTAATACACATCCTTCTTTTGGAAACCCACAAGGGGCCTGAGAGGTGCAAGCTTACTATGTGGCTGCAAGGTGGGTCAAGCCAGAAGTATTTGGGGAACAGCATGATGATCTCCAAAGAGTGGGTCCTGGGTCAGTGTGGATCAGGGAGCAGGAGGGAAGGTCTAGGTGGACAGGTAGGTAGAGAACACCCGGGGCAGGCAGAAAGCATCTTGGAGGGATAGAGGTGTTATGTGTAACTGTGACATACATCCTAATCCCAGGCCTTGCATTGCCCAGAGTAAGTGCCCTAAGGAACGTGGCAGCCTGGGGACTTCATGCCTCACAGAGGGAGGGGTGGGGCAACAGCAGGAGGGATTCAATTGAGACTGTCAGCTGGACTCTCCCCTTGGTCAGAATACCTAAAAAGGCAAGGGCGTGGGAGCCTCCTGCATAGAGCATGGCAAAAGCCAAGCTGTGCATGCCATGAGGTTGGCAGTGCTCTGTTATGAGGCTGGGGCATGGCTGAGATGACCTCTAAAGGACCCTGCTCCATTGGAGAACTGGCCCAGAAACCAGGCCTGGCCCTCCTCCCACCTTTCCTGTTCGCTTCAGTTAAATAGATCAGAAGGAAAATGTCTGTTTGATTTTAATCTCAATGCAGGACACTGGAGATTACATTTTCCACGGAAAATGTCAGCGGTTGCCTAAAACAGGACTTTAGAAAAAATGCTAGAAAGTGTATTTTTAGGTTATATGTTTTCCTCCTGGATTCCTGCAGTCCAACGGGCTGCTTACACTGTCTATGGTTCAGCTGCCAGGTGCAGACCCCAAACCTTCCAAACAGGTGGTCCGAGGAAAGGATTCCCACGGGAAAAAATGTTTTTTGGGCCAAGAACAGGTGGACAGATGCGGACCCGTCCGCGTGTCAGGAAGCAGGCAGGGGAGGAGGGCCAGCCAGGGCCTGGATCTGCACTGCTAACGAGTTGCAGGGACAGCTGATGCTTCTGGCCTTTGAGTAGCAAGAGCAGGAGAAGGCAGGGATGCCTTAGACTCAGCCTGGAGGGGCATGGGTGGCTGCAGCAGGAACTGGAGCCCCGCCCAGGGATGGGGAGCCCATCAAGAGGCCAGCTGTTGGGGGCTGGAGCAGTGGCTCAGCAGTTACACGCTTGCCTGACATGTGGGAGGACCCGGGTTCAAACCCCAGCACCCCACACACAACGAAGTGTTGGGAATGCAAAGGCCAGAAAAACTAAAGAAAACTGATTCTCTCTTTCTCACTCTCTCCCTCTTAAAAAAAAAAAAAAGAGAGAAAGAGAGAGAGAGTCTAAGTATTGCCCCTGCAGAGCTGCACACAGACACTTATTCCCTGTGTGAATGTGCTCCAGCCTTGTCCACTCCGACCCTCCATCTGGCATGTGAAATGGCCTGGAACCCCTGCCCTGCCTCCCTGTAGGCTGTTGGGAAGATTCAGGCTTAAGGTACAGTGGCAACCAGCCGGCTCCAGCTGGCACAAAGGGAAATGTAGATTTTTTTTTAAAAAAATTGGCAGGTAAAGTGAAGCAGGTGTGCTTCTGGAGTTTGAAAACAGCATTGTGGGGGACTGTTCATGTGGGGCAGGGCGGGGGTCTTCTCTGAGCGGGTCTGGAGTGGAGGCCTGGGGGTGTCTGGTCATGGAAAGTTCTCACTGTCTGGGCTACCGGCCACTGGGGAAGCCTGACTGGGGTGGGGCTCCAAGGGCTGGGCCAGCTGCTCACCTTGCCCAGGTGGTTCTGGAGGCAGATGGGTCCTCCAGATTAGCAAAGGGAAGCTGAGCAGTGTTCAGAAGGAGCCCCCTTGTCATGAGGTTGGGTGACATTGACCAGGACTGGGCAGCCATCCGAGGCGAGCTGCAAAGGGGGCCCAGGAGAACTGCTGGCTCTGTGTGACCTCGGGGCTCCCGTGTCCTCCAGGCCTCAGCTTCCTCTTGGTGAATGGGGGAGAGGCTGGAAGGGCCCCTCCTGACTCTGGTCTCATGCTAAGGTGAGCCAGTTAATGAGAGTGGGGTGGGGTGGAAGGACTTGGGCTCAAGCCATCTTTTGTGACCTCAGAGAGCTTCAGGAACACTTTCAGGCCATCGTGGTCCGGAAGGCACAGTGGGGAGGGGCTGCAGATTCTGCAAGGCCCCACTGTGTAACCTGCTCATGTCTTGTCTCCTCATGCTCCTGTGGCTGTCTGGATCCTGCAGAACTCCCCACTGAGGAAGGTGAGGCGGGCTGGGGGCGGGGCATGCTGCTAGATGGGGGTGTGACATTCTCACCTCGCCCCTAGCATTGCTTGAGCCTCCCAGGGCCTCAGGCCCTCCTTCTTTGAACTGCGAGGAGAGAGGGGGCCAAGAGACCCAGAAGCCAGCTCTGAATGGGGTGGGTAATGGGTCAGAGGCCCAGGCCTCATGCCACTGTCCTATTCCCAGGGAAGTCCCTGTGGGAGCTGGTGCTGGAGCAGTTTGAGGACCTCCTGGTGCGCATCCTGCTGCTGGCTGCCCTGGTCTCCTTTGTAAGTAAGCCCTGCTTGCCATCCCGCACTGTTGGGTCTGGGAAGTGTTCAGAGGCCAAGACTGTGAGCCCAGTGTTGCTGTCCTTTTAGTGGTGGGCACCCCTCACTTGCCCCCCTCCCCACGCCATCATCTGCTCAGACTTCAGCTTCCCTTCCCTAAATCCTTGAAGCCCCAGCACTGGGCTCCCAGCTCCCATCAGGAGAAAAGAACAGGGCCCTCGAGCGTGACACAGCTGACCAGCTTTGACCACACAGGTCCTGGCCTGGTTCGAGGAGGGCGAGGAGACCACAACAGCCTTCGTGGAGCCCCTGGTCATCATGCTGATCCTCGTGGCCAACGCGGTTGTGGGCGTGTGGCAGGTGGGAGGCACAGGAGGTGGGGCTAGGCCTGGGTCCTCTGGTGGCTAGGTGTGACCTCTGCCTGCAGGTCCTTCTGCTTCTAGCTCAGTCCCAGACCCCAAGGGGGTTACTCTGAGGGGGTGGCCTGCTGGGGGCAACAGGGACAGACCACCTGCCTGCCTCTGTTTTGCAGGAACGCAATGCTGAGAGTGCCATCGAGGCCTTAAAAGAGTATGAGCCTGAGATGGGCAAGGTGATCCGCTCGGACCGCAAGGGCGTGCAGAGGATCCGTGCCCGGGACATCGTCCCCGGAGACATTGTGGAAGTGGCAGGTATGCTGGGGCCTCCTCCTTTCTTTGCATGACACCAGGGAGCCCCGTCCTTCTCTGTGCCTCCATCTTCCCAGTTATTGATGTTGATGCAGTGGCTGTCACAGCCCTCCAGAGCTATGTGGCTGAAGACCTATTGGGCAGATTGGGAGACTGTGGCCAGAGGGATAGGGGTTTTCTTGAGAGATCACAGCCCAGGGCCCTGCCTGCCAGCCCCAATCTTGGTTTCTTGGAGCCCTCCTGGTCTTCCTGGGGGCTGGGGCCCAAAGCCACTCTCAGCCAAGCCTTTTTTTGTCCTGCACAGTGGGAGACAAAGTGCCTGCCGACCTCCGCCTCATCGAGATCAAGTCCACCACGCTGCGAGTGGACCAGTCTATCCTGACGGGTGAGGCCCAGAGGCTGGGGTCCAGTGGGGTCACGGCAAGTCTTTAAGTGGGGCATCTCACGCTAATTCTACAACCAGGTGAATCCGTATCCGTGACCAAGCACACCGATGCCATCCCAGACCCTAGAGCTGTGAACCAGGACAAGAAGAACATGCTGTTTTCTGTAAGTTCCCAAGAAGCTCAGGCCTTTGCCTGGACAATGATAATAAAAATAACCACATTAATGTTAATCAGAGTTCTACTGGAAAGCCAAGCTTCAGCAATTTAGCGAGGCCTTAAGCAACTCTGCAAGACCCTGTCTCAAAATTAAAAAAAAAAAAAAAACAGGGTTGGGTTCAATCCCAGTATCACCCACCTCTCAAAAAAAAAAAAAAGTTCTGTTGAAAGAACCTTCTAATTTATCAGCAATGCATGTAAATTTACAATAATAATAGCTTGTATTTACTGAGGCCTGTGTGCCAGGCATTGTTCCAAGCTCTTTGTACACACTAGTTTATTTAATCCATACAACAAACCTTTGAAATAAGGTTATCTGGATTTTGTTATCTGTATTTTCCAATGAGGAAACCTCAGAGAGGTTAAGTAAAGTGCCCGAGGTCACACAGCCTGTTAGCGGCAGAGCTGGGCTGTGATCTTAAGCATCCTGGCTCCAGAGCTTTTTTTTCTTTCCTGCTGCTAGTATACCCAGTCTTGACCTAGAAAGGGGCCCAGATTGTTAGTCACTCGACGGAAAGCCCTCTAGAGGGAAGAGGGTTACAAAAATGATGGAGGGGCGGGAAGTATAGGTCAGGATCAGAGCACATGCCTAGCGTTCACGAGGCCCTGGTTCCATCCCCAGCACTGAAAAGAAAGAAAGAAAAGAATAAAAATGGTGGAGGATATTGGGAATGGTCCATTTCTCAAATGTAAAAACTGACCCCCCCAAGGCATGACGCCAATCCCCTGGCTCATGTCATGGAGATTGATGGCTTCAGCTTTGTGGCAGGGGCCTGCCCCTGTGGCCTCCGAGGGAGTTGACAGGTCATCCCCACAGCTGTCCAGTGAAGCCACAAGGCAGGGTCAGGCCAGTTGCACCCAGTTCGTTTTAACGAGCTAGAGAGTCTCCCTGAGCATAGAGACGCTGATGCCCCGTGGAGCTCTTCCTGGAGAGCGCTCTCTGCTTAGCTGCATGGATGCTGGGGACGAGCTGCTTCGCGTGGGAGGGAGGCTCCAGTGTCAGCAGCTGTCACTAGGAAGCTTTCTGAGGGTAGTGTGGCTAACCCCAGCCCATTTCCATGGCTAAGGGCCTGCATTGCTCGGGGCTGCTGCAGCACTCCCCCTCTTGCCAGCCTCCACAGCACAGCCATTTGAAGGGACACCAAGAGACCAGCCTCCCTATAGCACTGTCTTGGACACTGTTGGACTGTTTTGCAGAAAAGGACTGAGCTACCAGGCTGCCTATTTCTTAAGTGGCACTTGGGGAGTTTACCGGGGTCTTGGGAATGGTTGAGCTTAGACTCGGGTTTCTGGATTCTTCAGTAAATGTTTGTGGACTGTTTCCCTGGGGGGTCATTGTCAGCTGCCCTACTGTGCAGCTGAGGTGGTTGTTTGTAGATCACGTTATAATGGGTTTGGTGGGTTAGTGCCTGAGCTGTGCCAGTTGATCATATTGTTGAGATCAGCCCCAGAGCCACCTCTGCCTCTGTGCCAGGTCCTATGCTAGGCACTGGGGATATGGCAAAGCAAATTCCTGCCTTCAGAGATCTCAGACCATCATAGAAAGACAGCAATGATCCAATAAATCATAGCTATGCACGCCTACAGGCACCAGCAATGTGGAGAAAATAGAGCCAAGTAGGAAAATGAGAGTCCTTCTCCCACTCGAAGGGGTTGGGCTCTGGCCCTGGCTGGAGGCTGAGCAGCTCTTTCCTTGTCTCTTCTTGGCCAGGGCACCAATATAGCATCAGGCAAGGCGGTGGGTGTGGTGGTGGCCACAGGTCTGCACACGGAGCTGGGCAAGATCCGGAGCCAGATGGCAGCCGTGGAGCCTGAGCGGACGCCACTGCAACGCAAGCTGGACGAGTTTGGGCGGCAGCTGTCGCACGCCATCTCTGTGATCTGTGTGGCTGTATGGGTCATCAACATCGGCCACTTTGCTGACCCGGCCCATGGTGGCTCCTGGCTCCGTGGTGCTGTCTACTACTTTAAGATTGCCGTGGCCCTGGCTGTGGCTGCTATCCCTGAGGGTCTCCCAGCAGTCATCACTACGTGCCTGGCACTGGGCACACGGCGCATGGCCCGCAAGAATGCCATTGTGCGGAGCCTGCCCTCTGTGGAGACCCTGGGCTGCACCTCGGTCATCTGCTCTGACAAGACAGGCACTCTCACCACCAATCAGATGTCTGTCTGCCGGGTAAGTGGCTGTAGCCAGCCTGGGGTCCTCAGGTGTTGCTGTGTGATCCTGTGATCCTGGGCAGCTAGGCTTGCTCCTGCCCCTGCTTTTTGGCAAGGGATGCAGGAAGAAATACATGGGCTATCTCTCCTGTGGGAAGCAGATCCAGGTTTTGTGAGGCAGAACATATAACTGGCAGGCTGTAGCTGATGATGCCTGGTTGGACACATGTCACTGTGGCTCTTGTGTCACTGCAGGGCACTGGACAGGTCACTGCCAGTCTGTGAACCTCAGTCTTCTCACTTGAAGTTTGGTTTTGCAGACCCTGCCAAGTAACCATTAACAATCCAAGAGAGAGTCAAGTACAACCTGGTGTCTGGACGAAGCAGGCCCCAGACCTGGGTTCTGTCCTGCACCATCATGACTGTGTAGCACATGCCTGTCACCAGATATGTGGGCTCCAGGGATTTGGGAAGGGCCAGGGCAGGAATTATTCATCCCTGGCACTTGATCCCACATCCTGGGCCTGCTGTCCACATGCTCCAGGGATTCTGGCTGAGATTCCACAAGGCAGAGGGCTCTTCTTAACCCAGCAGAGAGGTGGGCGTGGAGATGGTGAAGGCTGTGGGTTTCCTATTCCTTCCAATTTTCCTATCATTCCTCTCCCATTCCTGCCCTTGTAGTCTGCCCACTGGGCCTCAGGAACCCAGGCTGAGTGTTTTGAGACCCTAATGTCCCATAGAGGCCCATCCATCAGAGGCTACTGTAGGGGAGGGGATACTGGCAAGCTTTATGGTCCTGCAGCCCCTGACCTGCTTAAATTCCCAGTAGGATTTTGTCTGAGCAGAGTGTTCCTTGCTTGAAATAAAGATTTGAAAAGCACAGTATGGGGAAGTTGTAGAGGCTGAACTTGCAGGAGAGATGAGAATAAGAAGGAAGGGTCATGCCTGAGCACCTCTGAGTACTGGGCTGGCCATTTGATTACTAGCAGTGAGGCAGTCTCCAGGAAACCAGAACTGTCTCCCAGGTAGAACTAGCTGACACACAAGGAAGTGGGCTGCCCTGGGAGGGGAGGGCCCCTGAACCTGAGGGGCACAGGTAGAGGCTGGGTGACCCAGCCTGCCCTTCTGGCAGAGGCTCCCTTTCTAGGGTCACCTGGGAATTTGAGGGCTCTGTGCCTCTGAGCACGGTGTGCTCAGAATTCATCCCCTGGACTCTGAGCCCACTTTCCCCCATGTTAACCAGTGAGAAACTGAGGCTCAGGAACTTGACCAGGGATCTCACAGTGAGATGAGCGAGGATCAGGATCAGCAGCTGCTCCCAGCCAGACACAGAAGAATCAGCCACAAACCCCTCAGAGTCCAGAGCAATACCAAACCAGAGCTGGACACAACTGGGCAGAGGCCCCGCCTCAGCCGGGACCCTGTACTCATTACTTCACTCAGCTGCCTGAGCACACCTATATATTCCCCAGATGTTCGTGGTAGCCGGAGCGGAAGCTGGCTCCTGCCGTTTGCACGAATTCACCATCTCGGGTACCACGTATACCCCGGAGGGCGAAGTGTAAGTGTCCGACCATGGGTCGGCGTGGCCTCTGGTGGGCGGGACTACGCGGAACAGCGCAGAGAAGTCTGTGGGCGAGGCCTTCTGGGCGGGGTTATGGTACTGGGTACCGCCCAGGGGCGGGGCCAAAGCCTTTCTGACCGTCTGGGCTTCGCAGGCGGCAGGGGGAGCAGCCTGTTCGCTGCGGGCAGTTCGATGGGCTGGTGGAGCTGGCGACCATCTGTGCCCTGTGCAACGACTCGGCGCTGGATTACAATGAGGTGGGCCCCCAGTCCCTTTCAGGACCTCTGTAGGTTCCAGGCGCTCCAGACAGATCTTTTCCCAGTTCCAAAGTTCGCAGGGTCGGTAGTTCTTACCTCTTTGCTGTGCCACATCCCAGGAACATGGCCACCCCTGCATATCACCGCTACCATCCCTCCCTCTTGCTCGGAAGAGGCTTAGAAACTCCGTCCCTGGGGCTTTGAGGCTGAGGAAGACTGCAGTGTAAGGGTCTGAAGGGTCAGGGATACCTGGGGGAAGAGTTGGAGGTGGGGACAGGCCGAGGAAGGGCATTTACAGCAGAACGCACAGCCAAGGAATGGCCCGGATGTGAGTAAGCGTTGAATGCCATTCGTGAATTGGAACAGGGGAATGGAGTGAGCAGGGTAAGCTCCTGCCTGAGGGGAAGTCTTTGGCCAGTTCAAGTCACCTTCCATGCCAAGCTGAGGACAGTAGAGAGCCAGCAAAAAGTTTTGAGCAGGCGAGTCATGTAGTGAGCCTTGCACATATCAAAGGTCTTCCAGGTCTTTGTGTAAACAGTAGTGCAGGCAGGGCAAGAAAGGATCCCAGAGAGGAGCCCTGTGTCATCCAGGCCACAGAGACACCAGCTGAATCCTGGCTGCACTGTCAGGGAGAGCCGAGAAGGATTGGGTCAGAAAGAGATATAGGAACTGAGAATCCTGTGACTCGGTGGCTGGGTAGGTGAAAGAGAGGGAAGATGTCACTGGAATTGTCAGCATAGGGAAAGGAGGAGGTAGCCTGAGGGGTCCCCAGGGAGCAAGATCCCATAGGCAGCACTGGGCGGGTGGGCTTGGAGTTTGAGAGAAGGTCTTGACTGGGCCCAGCACTGGCGGTCATGAGCGCTTAAAAGACAGTGGAAGCAGGAGGCATCTGGGACTCAAGGAGAGAAGGTGGGAGGCAGGAGGTAGGGCCCAGGCAGCAGGCTTTTGAGACCCAGCAAGAAGAACCTGTTAAAGGAGGCTGAGAAGGAGTGGACAGAGACAGGGGAGGGCAGGGAAGGACGGTGAATGTCAGTGTCAGGTACTGACACAGGCCTGGGCAAAGACGCTTTGGCAAAGGGGTCTCCAGGGGCAAGGAGGGAATGGGAAGTGACATTGGGGAGCCCAGTTGGGGCAGCCTGCCCCTCACTCCCTGTCTCCTGGGACCCACCAGACCAAGGGTGTGTACGAGAAGGTGGGAGAGGCCACGGAGACAGCTCTGACTTGCCTGGTGGAGAAGATGAATGTGTTTGACACTGACCTGAAGGCCCTGTCGCAGGTGGAGCGAGCTGGTGCCTGCAATGCGGTGAGCAGCATTGGGGAGCTCAGCTCTCAAACTGCATGGCTGGGGTTTCTGGAGCATCTGGAGGAGAGAGAGAGGATTGCAGAGTCTTGGGAGGCTTCTGGGAGGAGGAAGGACTTCAACCCCCTAGAAAGACTTAGCTATAAGAAAGAGAGGGGAGGGCTGAATGTGGGCTTGGAGTTGGGAAGCGCACAGGTGGCCAGGAAATGGTAACCTTTTGGAGAGGAAGATGGGGGCCTCAAATGCTAGGGTCAGAGAGGTATAGATACCAGGTCACAGAGAGTAAGAGGCTCTTCTTGGGGTCAAGTGGTTGATGAAAAGCAGGCGAGTGTTGCTGGCTCTGTCCCTCATGTCCTGACCTGCCTGGACTCTGCAGGTCATCAAGCAGCTCATGAGAAAGGAGCTCACCCTCGAGTTCTCCCGGGACCGGAAGTCCATGTCGGTGTACTGCACCCCTACCCACCCTGACTCCAAGGCCCAGGGCAGCAAGATGTTTGTGAAGGTGGGGGTCTGCCTCAGGGACACCTGATCTTCAGTCCTCTGGAGCTCCAGAGCCTGCAGCTGCAGGAGACTAAACTAGGGGCAGGGGAGGCCCCTTGTTGAGTGACGAGCATGCTGCGGGGAACTGGGAGCAGTATCCAAGTGTGCTGGGGGGAAACCAGAGCCAAGGGAGCGAGGCTGAGGGACCCTGCCTCACCGCCGGACCTCGGAGTCATCTGTGCTCCTTCGAGGGCCTCAGTTTCCCCTTGTGAACAATAGGGTCAGGCAGGCAGTTCTTAGAAGCCCATTTTGCCTCTGGTGGTGTTGAGGTAGTTGGTGCTCACTTTTGATCTTGTTTTCTTTTTTTATTTTTGGAAACTGAGTCTCTAAGAGGGAAAGGAGCTAGCTCCTATCCAGACCACCATATGTTATAACTCCAGCCATTGCTTTCCAACCTGACTTGGGAATCGCAGCCCTGCCTTCATCCCATGATGGAGGTTTTTTTTTTTTTTTAAAGAGAGAGGGACAGTGAGAGAGACAGAAAAAGAGAGGAACAACTTTATTTAGTTTTTCACATGGCCTTCGTTGCTCCAACACTCAGTTGTGTACATGGTGCTGGGGTTTGAACCCGGGTCCTCATGCTTGCCAGGCAAGCGCCGAAACCGCTGAGCCACCACTCCAGCCCCATGATGGAGGTTTTAATCCTTCCCAAATTAAAAATCTTCCATGCAGGGTGCTTGGGCCAATTTGGAAAGTTAGCCACCTTCGGGGAGAAGGAGAAGCCACAGAGGGAGACTGTTCCTAGGCCTGGGATGAGGTCCAAAGTGAGACCATGAGGTTGCCGAGGAGCCTCTCACCCTCCCACCCCACGACACCACCTTCCCCGGGCCACACCTTCTGCATGGCTTTATACTTGGTCCTGATTGGGCTCAGCCTATGTCCCTGCTTCTGAGGCACCTAGAGAATTGGAAACGCAGAGGACCAGACAGACAGGGCACAGGCCCTGCAGGGGATGCCGTTCCTGTACCACCCTACCCCCAAACGCTGCCACAGGCCTTCCCAGCTGTGGGCCGGTGGAGGGTGGGCACCACCCAGTGGGCGGCTGTGACCTCACCTCCCCGCTCCCTCTAGGTTTTCTCATGGTAGGGCCCACTTGGTTTCCACTCTGAGCTTTCAAACGATGGATTCTGTGACTGCTGAGTGATCTTTCCCCATTTCTGGGTCTCAGTTTCCTCAGCTGGGCAGGAAGGAATTGTGGGGTCCTGGCTCATGGAGTTGCCTCCTCTCCCCACACCTCTGCAGGGGGCTCCCGAGAGTGTAATTGAGCGTTGCAGCTCAGTCCGGGTGGGGAGCCGCACAGCACCCCTGAATACCACATCCAGGGAGCAGATCCTAGCAAAGATCCGGGACTGGGGCTCAGGCTCAGACACGCTGCGCTGCCTAGCACTGGCCACCCGGGACACACCCCCGAGGAAGGAGGACATGCAGCTGGACGACTGCAGCAAGTTTGCGCAGTACGAGGTGGGTTCCGGGAACCTGCGTCTCCCTGAAGTGGCTGGGCTTGTAGCAGGTCGAGGATGTGCTCAGGCCCTGCTTGCATCTGCCACCTTCCTACAGTCAGACCTGACCTTCGTGGGCTGCGTGGGCATGCTGGACCCCCCTCGGCCCGAGGTTGCCGCCTGCATCACACGCTGCCACCGAGCAGGCATTCGCGTGGTCATGATCACAGGTGACAACAAAGGCACGGCTGTGGCCATCTGCCGCCGACTTGGCATCTTTGGGGACACAGAGGATGTAGCGGGCAAAGCCTACACAGGCCGTGAGTTCGACGACCTCAGCCCTGAGCAGCAGCGCCATGCCTGCCGTACCGCCCGTTGCTTTGCCCGTGTGGAGCCAGCGCATAAATCCCGCATCGTGGAAAACCTGCAGTCCTTCAGTGAGATCACTGCCATGGTGAGGTTATGAGACTGGAGCAGGGGAGGTGGTTGGCTTGATTTCAACTGTAATCTGGTTCTTGACCTTATGTTTAACTTCAGTGCTGAGTTTGTTCTTGACCTTGACCTTGACTTCCATCTTTTTTTTTTTTTTTTTGCTGAGTGTGCTCTCTGCCACTGAGCTATACCACAGCCCCTCCTGTGGCTTCCATCTTAATCTTAATCTTTACTTTGAGCTCCACCCTAATAGGGGTTCCAGCCTTGACCAGGACCCCAGAGCTGCTGCCTGACATTTACCTTCACCCCCCACACACATACATGCCGAACTTTATGCTAACCTCAGCTTTTCCCGCGCTTCTAACCTTGACCTTGACAGCAGCTCCAGAATTGACTCTGCTGTCCCTCCTAATGTGGACAGTTACCTTAACGTGGCCTCTGACTTTAACTTGACCTTAATGACTTTTTTTTTTTTATCTTGAGCGTAAGTCTAGTATTGACCCTGACCTCCACTTTGAGTCCAGGCTTCACCTGGACTCCAACATGTACCTGGCCCCTGACCTGGGCCACAACCTTGCCCTCATCTTTGTCCCTAACCTCAACTTCATCTTCTCCACATCCAGCCTGCGTTGCATCCTGCGCTCATCATCAGCTCACCCTCACCGCCCACCTCATCATCTTCTCTGACCTCACACTCCATCTCCTCCCCAGCGTTGCCTGGTCTGCGCGCCTTGCCTTCCCGTTAGCCTCGTCCTCCACCCACTTTCTAAGTTCCTTCCTGATGCCGTCGTTTGTTCTGTCCAGCTGTCTGCTCTTGGAGACATCCCCCAAGACCAGCACTGGGCCCAACTCAGGGGCCGCAGGGAGGTGCGGGAAGTTTCTCGGGCGTTGTGCTTCTACAGACTGGTGATGGGGTGAACGACGCACCTGCCCTGAGGAAAGCAGAGATCGGCATCGCCATGGGCTCGGGCACAGCTGTGGCCAAGTCGGCCGCGGAGATGGTGCTGTCGGATGACAACTTTGCCTCCATCGTGGCCGCGGTGGAGGAGGGCCGGGCCATCTACAACAACATGAAGCAGTTCATTCGCTACCTCATTTCTTCCAATGTTGGCGAGGTTGTCTGGTGAGCTCTGCATGCCCTCCTCTCAGTCCTCTGCAGCCGTGCTGTGTCCCTGAGACCTGCTGCAGGGATTGAGGGACTCATGTCTTCCTCTGCTGGGGCCTCCCAGGATCTCACCTCAGGGTGAGGAGGGGCAGGGACACCTCATCGTTCTTGAGAAGCCCTAATGACCTCCGGGTCATGGTGTACCCCAGTCCCCAAGGAGATACCTGAAGGGTCCGCTATCATTCTTCCAGCCATAGCCACCGTCCCACTGTCAGATTCACAGGAAGAGAGAAGCAGCCCCACTGCGGGGCAGTAATGTGTCCGCGTGTGTGCACATAGTAAGCAGGCCCGAGCGAGAGGTGTGTGTGTGTGTGTGTTTATGCAGCGTGTGTGCATCTTTGGGCACAAACACAAGCAGGGTGAGCAGGGCGTGTGCGTGTCACCCGTGGCCACCTTCATCCCTTCCCACCTCATCATCTCCCTTCACCCTTGATCTTTCCCCAGATTTGTCCTTGTCTCCAGCTTACGTTCATAGGTGAGGGATGCTTGTGGGTGTGGTGGGCACATGCTTGCTGGACGCATGTGGATTCTGCCCCTCTGCATATCAGGGCAAGGAAGTAGGTGTCTGCTTGTGTTGTGGGACCATGGGACGTGTGTTAAGTTTTTGCTTTCATCTGAAACTTGGTCGTGCATTGTTTGTGTGTGTGTGTGTGTGTGTGTGTGCATCTGTGTGTGCACATGCGTGGTTGGCCCCTGCTAGGTCTAAAGAGCAGATGTGTCCAGGGTCCAGAGCTGGGACTAGGGGAGGCAGAGGTGGCCAAGGTGTGAGCAGAAGCTGGACCCTCCGTCTGGTGGAGGCTGGGCCTGCTGAGGGCTAGAGCCCATGACTCTGGTTCTAGCATCTTCCTCACAGCAATTCTGGGCCTGCCTGAAGCCCTGATCCCCGTGCAGCTGCTCTGGGTGAACCTGGTGACAGATGGCCTACCTGCCACAGCCCTCGGCTTCAACCCACCAGACCTGGACATCATGGAGAAGCTGCCTAGAAATCCTCATGAGGCCCTCATTAGTGGCTGGCTCTTCTTCCGGTATCTGGCCATTGGAGGTGAGCAGGGCTCAGCCCTTGGTTAGCCTCCTCGGAGCCTGTACCCATTATGCTTGCAAATTGCAAATAGGGCAATTCGGCTCATTTATACAAAAAAAAAAAAAAATCTGAGGGCTGGTGTAAAAGACTAGAGCATGCCTCAGACATGGCTGGATCCAGGCCTCAGTATTGCTATCATGTTTTGGCTCTGTCTCAACTGAATTCTTAGGCAGGTGTCCCTCAGGATAGCAGAATGGCTGCTGCAGCTCCAGCCCTCATGTTTGCTCTGTTACAGCCCCAAATTCAACAGAAAAGAGAACCTTTCCTGATAAAATTCTCAAGCCTATTCTCATTGGCAAAAGTCGGGTCACCTGCTTAAGTCCTAGCTAATTATTGTGACTAATTGCCCTTCAGTGGCCACTGTTGGCATTGAGGGTAGGTATCTGCAAACCGCATGGCTTAGAGAGGGAGCAGGTGGTTCTCTGATAGAAATTCAGGGAATTGCTAGGAAGGGGAAATGGATGTCAGGAAACTGCAACTGTCCTCTACAGCTAGTCTCCTCCCCTCCCTGCAGTGTACGTAGGCCTGGCCACAGTGGCTGCCGCCACCTGGTGGTTCCTGTATGATGCCGAGGGACCTCACATCACCTTCTACCAGCTGGTGAGCAAGTGATGGCCAGGGAGCTTGTTGGGTAGAATCAAGGTAGAAATTACCACTTGGGCTCTTGGGAGTTCCAGGGGAGAGGGATCCAGAACCCCATGTTGGGCCTCAACTGTCCTTCCCCTGCTCTCCTTATTAAACATCCACCACCTAGCCAGGCACGGTGACTCATGCCCAGCAACTCCGGAAGCTGAGGCAGGAGGATCACAAGTTCAAAGTCAGCCTCAGCAACTTAGCAAGGCCCTAAGCCACTGAGCGAGACATTGTCTTAAAATAAAATATAAAATGGGCTGGGGATGTAGACCACTGGTTAAGCACCCCTGGGTTTAATCCCTGGCACCCTCCCCCCCCCCCAAAAAAAAAGAAAGAAAGAAAACCCACAACCATCATCACCTAAGGAACCAAGTTCTGGAAACTCAGAGATCCTGGAGGAGATGCTGCTTCTGCTCCCAGTTAGAGGGAGCCACAGGGCATAACTGCCAAAGTATCTTGCCTTTATCCAGGAGCCCTCAAAACACAGGGGACTTAGAGGAGTGAGCCCCTGGATGATGGAACTCTGAGTGGAGGGTCATGCTGAGGAGACCACACAGGGACAGAGGGAGCATGGGAGGCTCTTCCCTGAGACGCTTCTTGGGGATGGGACCCACTGACCTTCTAAGGTCACCTGGTGGCAGGTGCCTACCACAGGCCAACTTAGCACAGCTCTGGAACCAGCTGGCCTTCTATTCAAGCAACAAGGACCCCTTCTCTGCTTGAGATGCTGTGTTTAAAGTGGAGCATGGCAGAGTTGCAGGGTTTTGTCCCCTGAGTGGGTCTGCCTCCCGCACCTGAGCAGGAAGCAGCCCAGGGGCCACGTTCCTGGCACCAGCAGCCTTGAGGCCGTGGGATGGTCCCGGTTGAAGCAGAGGAGAGCCTGGTCCCAAGCCCTCATCCCAAAGGCTGGCAGCCCTCCCCTTCCTGCCTACTCAGAAGCTAAGGTCAGCCATGGGTGCCTCTGTCCTCGTGGCTCCTGTGGGAGCTCAGGCTGTACCATGGGGAAGATGCCACCTCTCCCCAGCCATCTCTGTTACCATTCTCCAAGGACCCTGACACAGCTCTCTTCTGAGCCCCAGCCCCATCCATCTAGCTAGATATCCCTGGGGTGTCCTGGGGCCCATCTTTCACCTTCCCCCACTCTGATCCCTCTCTCACTTCCACTTCTCTCTCCCCACCTCATCACCCAAGCTGGATGCCTGGGAGTCAGGCTAGGTCCCTCCATCAGTCTCCACTTGGCTCTGCACTGCCTTCTCAACAGCTGAGGTCATCCATTTCTCCATTAGCCACTTGATCAGCACATGGCTATGGAGTGGCCACCATGTGCCGGGCCCAGTTCACTAAGCAGATGGCAGCGATGAGCAGGAAGTTCGAGCAGAGAGTTTAGTCTGGGATGAGGGGCACGAATCTGGCATTCACATTCAGGGAAGTGCTTTGGCAGAGAAAAGGCAAGTGGCTGTGGGACTTGGCACTGGTCAAGGTTAGAGTTAAGGTAGGACTTTCAGTTCCAGTCGTTGGGTTTCAAGAGGAGTCCACAGCGCTAGGCTTGCTGAGGAAGCTACTAGGAGGCCAGAGTGGCTAAGAGCAGGGGTCATGGAGCCTGGATCTAAGCTGCCAGGTTCACACTCTAAGTCACTGCATGCTAGCTCTGTGACTCTGGACAGACTGCTTTACCTCTCTGTGCCTCCTCATAGGAGTATTAAGAGCGTTAGCTGGGCTAACACTTACATAGCGCTTTAGAATGTCACCTGGTACACAGGAAGAGCCACATTAGATAGTAAAACTCAAAGTGCCATACGAGATACGGCAGATAGAAAATAGCCAGGCAGGCAGGCAAGGGGACAGAGCAGTGGCTTCAGTAGAAATGGGCTGCCTCGGGTTCGTGATGTGCTTATGAGACAGACAGTTCAGCCCTGAACACTGTTGTTTTTTTTTTTTTTAAAGACAGAGAGAAGGAGAGGAGAGAGAAAGAAAGAGATAACCAACTTTATTTTTTCATCAGAGAAACAAAGGTTTCTTTGACACTTAGTTGTGCAGGTGGTGCTGGGATTTGAACCCAGGTCCTTGCACATGGCAGTCAAGTGCTCTAACCACTGAGCCACTGCTCCAGCCTCCCCCTCCCCCAGCACCTTCTAATAAACCATTTAGGAATCCTCACTGTGAGCCGTGACCTGGGGCACAGTGTCTGTGTGGTCTGGGCTCACTGGCTAACCCCAAGAGGGTCAGAATTGACGGAGCATCGATGGCAAGCGCAGTGGGTTTATTGAAACACCTGATAAGATCCTGCGGTGTTTTTTGCCCCTTGTCCAGCACAAGGCTGTATCTTGTTTGCATGTTCACATGTGCACAAGCCATGCGGATCTGGGAGGATGGGGCACGACCGCAGAGGCACAACTAGCAGGAGGTCTGGGAGCTCTTGGTCTCTTGGTCACTGGGTGGGTGGAGCCAGGTTCCAAGTTTAGGACATGTTCTCTGCTGTATGATTATCTCCAAACAAAACCAGGCTCACTTCCCTCAAATGTGTGGTTTTTGGAGAAACAATCGCCCTGTCAAAAGAGATAAGATTATCTCTTGGTTAAAATAAGATCTAGCCGTAATTTTGCAATTTTCCTTCCTGCATGAGAGCAGAGGGAGGAGCCGAGAGCTGCATTAGCCACTGCACTGGGACAGTGTGGAGAAGCCACATGGGCAGACAGCCTGTCACCTCTCTCAGGGGATGATTTTCATAGCACAGGGCCCCCATTTCTAAACCCTTAATTTTCTTTTTTGGGGGGTGGCACCAGGGATTGAACCCAGGGATGCTTAACCACTGAGCCACATCTCCAGCCCTTTTTATTTTATTTATTTATTTACTTATTTTCAGAGCTGAGGACCGAACTCGGGGCCTTGCGTGTGCTAGGCAAGCGCTCTGCCACTGAGCTAAATCCCCAGCCCCGCTTTTTATTTTTTATTTTGAGACACAGTCCTGCTAAGAGTGAGGCTGGCTTTGAACTTGAGATCCTCCTGCCTCAACCTCCCGAATTTCTGGGATTACAGGCGTGCACCACCACACCTAGCAACCCTTAGCTTTTAAAAGGTCTCTGTTCAGATTAGACTCGCAGAGCAGATTGATGTTGTTGGAGAACTGAGCTGATTGATGGGCCTGCTCATTTGTACCCATCCCTATGATGTGGAAGAGAACGTGATGGTAGTTCTCCCCAAAGTTCTCACCTCAGCATCTTATCTCAGTAGAGCAAGGCTTCCGAGCAAAAGGAAAGCTGCCTGAGGTCACAGGGGTTAGGACCACTTCCTTTATCACATCCTGACAGTTTCTTGGTAATCGCAGAGAAGCTGCATGCAAAGACCTGGAGATTCATGATCCATGTCATAAACAAAAACCAAGTCTAGTACAGCTCAATTTCAGTGGAAAGGGAGTGAAGTGGGAATGGAGCCTTTTTAAAATAGCAGTGAAGAGCTGGTGGCCCATGCCTGTAGACCCAGCTACCAGCTACTTAGGAGGCTGAGTCAGGAGGATTATTTGAGCCCATGAGTTCAAGACCAGCCTGGGTAACATAGCAAAACCCTGTCTCAAAAAATAAAAAGAACAAAGAGTAAGAGTAACTGAATAGGACACATGGGAGTCTTCACTTTCTGTACCACGAAGAGAAATTCCATTCCAGCATGATTTTTTTGGTTGGTTTTCATAGGCTTTTACTTAATCACTGGTTTTAGTCAATTACCACCCCTACTCCTGCACCACAGAGACCCCTGGAGTAAACCCTGGACCCTCCCGCCAGCCACAGGGCTGGCTACCATCCTCCCCAGCCTAATGCCGGATGTTGCCCCTCAATCCACGCTGCCCCCCTGGACAGCCATCCTTCTCGCTCTGCACTAGCTTCTCTCACAGTGCAGTGTGGTCCCTCCAGCCCCATATGGAGGAGCAGCCCTTGTGGGGTCCCTGGGATCACCCTGTGATAGTGCTGTGCCCACCAGTTGTCCTCATGTGTGGCTGAGGGCAGGGGTCGGGGGAGCCTTCCCTGTCCTCCTGCCAGCTCCTTCCTGATGCCACCACTGTGCCTTCAGAGGAACTTCCTGAAGTGCTCTGAGGACAACCCACTCTTCGAGGGCATCGACTGTGAAGTCTTTGAGTCCCGCTTCCCCACAACCATGGCCTTGTCGGTGCTCGTGACCATTGAAATGTGCAACGCCCTCAACAGGTAGGAGGGCACAGGGCGGAGGGACCCAGGATTGGGGATCTGATGATCTGAGAGGCCCAGAAGGGGCTCTGAGAATCAGTGAGGCCAGAATTGGGATCTAGAGGACAGAGGAGGCCAAGACTGGGGTGTGAAGCAGTAGAGGGGCCAGGATTGAATCTGAGGGAGAAAGGGGGTCCACGGCCCAGGACAGGCCCCTGGAAGGCTGTGTGTGCAGGAGTGGCACCCACCTAGCTCTGTAACCCACTGGAGAGGTTTGGTGCCCAAGTGGGGGCCGTCTGCATCCTGGCCCAAGGTGAGCAGCCTGTGCCCTTGGCAGTGTCTCGGAGAACCAGTCGCTGCTGCGGATGCCGCCCTGGCTGAACCCCTGGCTGCTGGCCGCTGTGGCCATGTCCATGGCTCTTCACTTCCTCATCCTGCTTGTTCCGCCCTTGCCTGTGAGTTGCCCCACACTGCCTGCCCCCTCCTTTGGTTTCTGGGTGATAAGGATCAGTCTTTGGACAGTAGAGGCCCCAGGCTGGGCGCTGGGCCTTTCTGGGCCCTTCTGCAATAGACGCCTCATGGAGGACAGGTAGGTGAGAGGTCTGGTCAGCTACTATCCCCAGATGTGTCCCCACCTTCAGGAGCCCGGACAGAAGAGATGGAGACCCCTTGCTGGGAAGAATATTCCAAGACTGGGGTGGGAGGCAGGACAAGGGCTTTTCCAGGGCAGAATCCTTCCACTTCCCAGCAGGATGGATGGGATTGAGATCTGGAGGAGGGAGAGTTGGTTGAGTCTGAGTGCAGGAAGCAGGGGCCTGGGGGGTCCTTGCTGTAACCACCCCTCCCTCCTGCCCTGCCAGCTCATTTTCCAGGTGACCCCACTGAGTGGGCACCAGTGGGTGGTGGTGCTCCAGATATCTCTGCCTGTTATCCTGCTTGATGAGGCCCTCAAGTACCTGTCCCGGAATCACATGGACGGTGAGTGGGAAGCCCCAGGCCTTCTGCCTTGCTCCTCTGCAGCCTGCCTTCCCTGCCTGCCTCTGTGCTCTAGCTGCTGTGGCCACCTCAGCCTGGGAACCCAGGTGGTCCAGCCTCCCTGAATGTACAGTGCGAGACGTGTTCTTGGGTCACGAAGTAGAGGATCGGAAAGGGTTCTGGTGACTGTGGCTTGAGGTTTCTGGAGGTCTTGTGCTGCAGGGGACTGGTGGGGCTCACAGGGCCACCAAGGGGGAGCACCGCTCAGGGCCACGCTGCCTTGCTCCTCTCACTTGCCACCACCCCGCACACTGCCAGCACTGTGCCTTCCCTCTGGCCGTGGCCTCTGACCCCTCTGCACTGGCCTGTCTTTATCCAGGCATTCTCAGGACAGTCTCACAGGCCTGGAGTAGGCAGCCGCTGACCACCTCCGGGACCCCAGACCACACAGGGTTGGCCTCTTTGGTGTCACTTTGTGGGTAGATGCAAAGGGCAGGGAGTCTGCCTTTACCCAGGAAGGAAGGACAGAGTGGCAGGGGTCTGGTGGGGAGGGCCTGTGCAGAGGAGCAGGCTGGGTTGGGCAGCTCGGTCTTGGAGGGTTCCTTTCCGGCAGGAATGTGACCCTGGCCCAGGGAAGTGGGACAAGCTATAAATAAATCACATGCTTGTCGTTCCATAGGGACCAAGGCAATCAGTTGGCCTCCGTCCCCCGTGCTGGCCAGTGCTGCTGGGCACTATGCATACTTCGTCTTTGCAGAGGGCCTGGGCTGGGGCTGTAGGCAGTGGTAGAGTCCATGTGCTGCACGTGCAAGGTTCTGGGTCCCATCCCCATGGGGGACCATAAAAAACCAAAACGACAAAATAGAAAGGGCCCACATGAATGGGCCTCTTCTCTCTGGAGAAGCTGGCCTTCACAGGTCTATCCAGGGAGTGACCAGATTCACACAGTGGGGCTCACCCAAGGCAGGGCCTATTGGAGCCCCTAAATGGGAATGAGCTGGACTGGACCACTCTCCCTGCCCCACACACATTCTTTCTGGGGAGATGCCAAGGAGGAGCTGTGTCCTACACCTGAAACACCACGGGGCCCAGGGCATCCCTCTTGGGCAGGGCACAGGGATGTTCTACCAGGAGATCCTCTGGCCACCGGAGCTCACTAACTCACCTGCAAAGCCCAGCCTCCTAGGCAGTCAGGCAGCCTTAGTGGCTCCTTGGTCCTCCTCAAGAGACCTCCCTGGTGACTTCAATGCCAAGGAGCCTAGCAAGTTTTCTTGAGAAAATTCTACCCAGGGATAAAATTCCTCAGCCAGTGGGGGGCAGCCCCTGTCTTGGGTGCTGCTCAGCACTGGCTGCTGGGCGAGGAGGGTGCCTGGGCGGTGGGAGGAGGGAGAGGGCCCCTAATAGGATGGGGCAGGTTCGAGGGGCTGGGAGGAAGCTGTTCCTGCCCCACTGGGGTTAGGGGTGGTTTCTAGAAAAGTCAGGCTTAAAACAGGTTTGAAAGGACAGGACAGAACCTGGTGAGGCAGGGGCCAGGGTTGGGGGAGTGTCTGATGGGGCTGGTATCTCAAGTTCAGGCAAAGAGATGAGGCCCAAAGGACAGCAAGACCCCTGAATGTCAAGGTGAGGGCCTAGACATTATTGTTAGGGCAATGGGGAGCCATAGAAGAGTTGTAACCATGGGAGGGCCTGTGGCAGCCATGGGAGACAGACTAGAGGGGGCTAGGATCAAGCAAGGGGGCTCGGAAGGTGCTGAGCTGCCCTGGGAAGGAGACTGAGTCCTGACCTGGAGTGAGCTGGTCTCAGGCATCGCCTTTCCCTCCACTGTGGACCAGAGATACTAACTATGGTCCCCTTGAAGTTTGAGAGGACCATGCCTGGCTATTGGGAGTGGCTTTGGGACCCACAGGAGGGACCCACGAAGGGCACCTGTGGCCTCATCTGAAAGGTGGGATGGAGGAATGTGCTTGCTGGAAGCCTGGACAGCTCTGCGCTGGGCGGGCAGGGAGGCGTCTGCAGTCCCTTGGGCCTCCTAAAGCCAGATGGAGCGGGAGTGAGAGAGGGGACCCTTTACATTCCCAAGCCAGCCAAGTGGCCTTTTAGGGAAGTTTTGCTGAGGCCTGAGGCCTGTGGCTTCCCCATGATTTATTAAGAATGTATCCAGGGGAGAATTGTGGATGCAGGGTCAACTCTAGGGTATTGGGGCGGGGGTCCTCACACCCCACCTCCTGGCTCTGCCCATGTGTGGCTGAGCAGCTGCCAGGGGAGGCTTGTGGCTCAGCTGTGAAGAGGGAAGGGATGGAGAGGCTGAGTGGGGATAGATCTAGGAGGGCCCAGCATACAAGACAGGCCTGGATTTATTCTGAGGACAGTGGGGAGCCACAAAAGGGGACGCGGGGCTGGTTTGGACTTTTGCAGGATGTCTGTTGCAGAAAGTCAAAGGTGAGGTGCTGCCGGAACTAGCAGGTGGGACAGGGTCGTGAGGTCTTGAGGCCCTGGTAGGGGGCAGCAGAAGAAGGCTTTAACTCAGTGATTTGATTGAAATCAGGCTTAGGTGTATGTGATGGGGTGGAGTCAAGGACACCCCTTGATGGGGGTGATGATGGAGTGTGTGTGATGTGGGAGACCTGGGGGAGTCCCAGGCAGGTGTCTAGGCCACAGCTGGATTCTCAGGTGCAGCTCAGGAGGCTGACAGGCTGAGTCTAGACCAGGGTCTAGAGGAAGCAAGGCCATGGGAGAATGGTAGAAGTCCCCAGAGAAATGGAGGGCAGAAAGGCTGGGGAAGGAGCTGGAAGGAGTCGGGCTGGATGTGTGCCTTCACACATGTATCTTAACATGCTCTCTGGTTTTTCTTCCAGAAAAAAAGGACCAGAAATAAGTGCTGGGAACAGAGCAGAGTCTCCAGTGTGTACCTCAGACTGACGGTGCCCTGGCCTTTGTCCCCGCTCCCCACCCCTGCCATCACGCTCACCCATCTGCCCACTGGGCCCTGCTGGACACACAACAGTCCTGAGGCCAGAATGGCCACACCCAGGTCCAGTCCTGGAGTCCCTGTCCCCACTTCCATCTGACCTGGAGGGTTCTGTAGTTCATGCCTCTTGAACTCCCCTGGGAAGATCCCTTGCTGAAACTCTGGACCAGGAGCTGAGCCCCAGAAGGGGCTGCAAGAAGCTGGAGCTGGCAGCAGATGCAGAAATACAGAGTCCCCAGCCCCCACCCACGTGTCCACCAGCATGGACTGCAGCCGGCTCCCCTTGCTTGGAGGCTGGGCCTTTACTTGGTGGAGGACACCGGCTCTAACCTCTCACCCAGCGCCTGCTCTGGAACCTGGTCAGCCCCACGGAGGGGTGTCTGAGGGGCCCATGTGGGCCCAGCTGTGCACAGCAAGGTGGGAAGCCCCCTCCACTCAGCTCTGCCTCCACCAAGTCGGCTCGTGAGAGCTGGAGCCTGTTTTGGTTTCTAAGTCCGGGCCCCAGGGGGTTGAAGGGTCAGAGAGAAAACCACAAGGAGCAGGGAGGAGGGGCTGGGCAAGGACCCTCTTTCCTTGGAGACACCCAGGCTACCTGCCTCAGCCCAACTCACTTCCCAACTCAGGTTTCCCTGTCCTAAGCAAATGGCCCAGTGTTGCCTGGTCCGCCAAGCAGAGGTCAGACTTGCTGTCCGTGTCCCTGGTGCCTGAGACCCCAGACATCCCAGATCACAGTGCCGTCCCATCTAGCCTGGTGTGCAGCCATCTCTGCACAGCTGGATGATTCTGAGTCTCCTGGACTCTTGGCCTCACTTTTTGCCCATTCCCTCCGCTCACACATACCCATCAGCCAAAAGGGTGTCGCTAACATGGCTGTCACCCAAGGGCACCTTGTCCCACTCGCTCTCCCCCACTTCTCACTGAAGAATGGGTCTCATCAGATGGTAGAAAGATCACATTTGATCAATAGGAATTTTCTCTTAACCCAGCTTTTGCTCCTTTTGCAAAAACTAGCTAGGCGTAGCAGATAGTAGTACGTAAATATCAGTCTCTATGTCCTCGCCTCTCCTTGAGAGTGTACAGAGTGATGATTTTGTATGTAAATCAAGACTCACGTCCCTGTCCTGGTCCCCACAGCCCCAAACCCCTCGGCCTGCCTCACAGTCTAATGGGCTGCTCTTCCTGGAGCCCCTTCCCCCATGCTTCCTCCAACCTTCTCGCAGCTTCTGGAGGGGCCCTGAGAGAAACAGTTGGGGGTATCCTGGCAGGAGCAGGGCCCTGTACCCACCTGCTGACATGCTATGTGGTAGAGAAATAAATGTGGTGTGCGTGGGGCAACAGAGGGCAACTGGAGTGTTTTCTGAGGGGTGTCTACCTGGCCCACACACCCACCCCCCAGCAAAGAGAAGGAGTGAAGTTCCTGCGTCGGCCAGGAGCTGTCCTCCAAGACAAGACTCTGAAGAGGCACTGAAGTCCAAAAGCACATCCCATGGCGGATGTGGGACCTTCCGTGGCAGCCCTTGACAGTTCAAATACGAGTTCAGAGGCCTTTTAAGCATGTTGTGATTTGCATGTCACCCCTAAGTAAACCAAGGCTGAGAGCAGGGGTCCATGACGTGGCCCTGAAGCAGGGCTGGCATGTGGAACCTAAATCTCAAGAGCTCCTTGTACCCCATAGAGAGTCCCCCAGGCCTGGAAGCTCTGTAGGTCTTGTGACTCTACCTGACTTGCTGGTCCTATGACTCTTGCTGTTTCCCTCCCCTCAATCCCTAGAATCCCATGCACCCCTGGCGCTTCTAAGCTCTTCTCAAATGTGTCTCCCATCCCTGCAAGGGAACACTTAGATCATATGGCCCCGGGGCCTCTGCAACCTGCTCAGAGATGAACCAACCTGCCCAGGTGGCCCTGCCTTCCTGGGTGTGGGGCTCTAAGAATGGACTAGCCATGTCCCTTGTTTCTGTCCTCTGGAGAGAGAACACATCACTAAGGCTTGGTATCTAATCTACTGAGCTGACCTGGGAAGGAGACTCAGGCCCTGCCCACAGGACCAGGGGCAGGACCCACTACATAATCTGCAGGGCCTATTGCAAAATGCAAACATGGAGCCCCTGGTTCAAACATGAAGAATCATGCTGGGCATGGTGGTGCTCGCCTGTAATCCCAGCAGCGTAGGAGCTGAGGCTGGCTTTGAATAGTTGATTCTTCGTCTGTGAATGGCCTTTTGGAGCCCTATAATGAGTAAGGCAGCTATAGACAAGTTCAAAGCCAGCCTCAGCATCTTAGCAAGATCCCTAGCAAGACTTTGTCTCAAAATAAAAAACAAAATGGGCTGGGACGGTGGCTCAATGGTTAAGTGCCCCTGGGTTCAATCCCTGGTACAAAAAACAAAAACAAAAACAAATCATCAGAACATTAAGCCAAGTGCGAAGGCTTTCTGAGCACCGGCCCTGTGCAGTTGCAGAGGCTGCCATCTATGAAGCCAACAGTGACCAGGGGGATAGGAGTAAGACAGGGTGGCACACCGCTCACAGTGGGAACCAGGGTGGGTGGAAGAATTCTTACATGGGCCATCTACCAAGCCTTATCTCCCAGGGTCTTCAGCCAGCCCTGTGAGATGAGCCAAATGGGGGTTAAGACTCCATTTGACTTATGAGGACACTGAGGCCCATAAGGTACTCTGAGGACCTGACCATTGCGGCAGACAAGCAGAGTGTGGAGTTAAGACGGGCTGGGGGGACTTTTCGTCAGAGGTGTGCCAGCTACAACCTTCCCAGCAGCCTCTGGGGCTCCGTGGCCAAGTCTACATTGCCTCCACCCCCACCCAGGCCTGCCCAAGTCCAGCTCTATCCGGCCCACAGCATGGAGTCCACAGGCCAAGATGGGGCGGCCAAGGTAAACAGAGAGGTTTCCTTACCTCACAGCTGCTCACCCAGGAGGGAATTCCAGGGCAAGCCCTGGCACACTCCTCTCTGGCTTAGGGGTGGCAGCTGCCAAAATGCCCACGGGTCCCCTTGCCCTCCAGAGACCAGGATTTCATGCTCCCCAGGCCCCCCATTCTCCACCCCTCACAGTGGTAGAAGGGCCCACGTTGGAGCTGCATTAGGAGAAATGGGGAGCAAACCCAGAGGCAGGGAAGAGAAAGGAAGACACATGTACCAAAGACCTGAGGCCAGTGTCTGTCACCGCCTTACACATTATAGGGCCCCAAAAGGCCATTCACAGACGAAGAATAAACTGTGATATATCTACACAACAGAACGCTCTTCAGCAGCAAAAGGAGACAAAAAGAGCTCATCCTGCCAGGCACGGTGGCACACGCCTATAATCCCAGCAGCTTGGGAGGCTGAGGCAGGAGTATCAAAAGTTCAAAACCAGCCTCAGCAACTTAGTGAGGCCTTAAGCAATTTAGCCAGACCCTGTCTCAAAATAAAATATTAAAAAGGGCTGGGGCTGTGGCTCAGTGTTTAAGTGCCCTTGAGTTGAATCTCCAGTACCAAAAAAAAAAAAAAAAGAGAAAGAAAAAGCAAACTCATCCTATAATTCTGTATGAATCCTATATGATTCCACCTCTGTGCTCTATGAAGTTCTAGAAAAGGCAGAACAAGGGACTGGAGTGCTGGCTCAGCAGTTATGGCACTTGCCTGGCATGCGTGAAAACCCGTGTTCAAACCCCAGCACCACATACCCAGCTAAGAATCAAAGAAACAAAACCCAGATGAAAAAGTTGATGTCTCTCTTTCTCTCTCTCACTCTCTCTTTTTAAAAAAGAAAAAGAAAAGGAAGACAAATCAGTAGTGACAAAGCAGATCAGTGACTGCCTGGGCCTGGGTGATGGGGAAAGAGTGACTACCAAGGGCCAGAGGGAACCTTCTGGAAATGACAGATTGCAGGGGTGAGGAGGTAGCTCCACCCGTTTGTCAGAACTCATCAAACCATGTGTCTAAACGGATACATTTTATTGCATGTGAATTATACCTCAACCTGGTTTGTTTTAAAATAAATCAATAAGAGGCTAGAGGGATGGCTCAGCGGTAGAGCCCTTGCCTGGCAGGTGCGAGAACCTGGGCTCGATCCCCAGCACCACGTACACAAATAAATAAAGGGAAAAACAACAAAAAACAGATTTTAAAAATGAACTCTTTCTAAATAAATAAAAATAAGAAAGGAAGGAAAGAAAGAGAAAGAAAGGAGAGAGAGTCTGGAGAGGTGAATTGGCGCGTGGCTGCCGTAGGGGTGTAGAGGCGTCCAGTGGAGCTGGGGAGGAGATGGAGACTCCTGGTTGAGTGCTGAGTTGGTGAAGCAGAGCCCTCAGTCGCCACCAGGTGCTTCTTTACTCCAGGGACAGGAAGAGTCTGGGCTCCAAAGGGGAACAGCCCTAAGGGGTGGAGAACCAGCAGGGTCCTTGGACACTGGGGAAGATGGGCCGCAGCCTGGTCATGGGCCATGATAAGGATAGAGAAGAGATCCAGACAAGAGGGCGAAGTCAACCTTGGGGGCCACAGCTGTGCCCCAGGTGTCCCCATGGGTGACTGTCTACCTGCTACCTCCCTTTGACAGACTGTTAGGCTACCCCAGGGCCCTGTTCAGTGCTGTTTCAGAGGCTGCTTGTCAGTGAGTCCCCAGGACACATAGGCAGGCCCCACAGCGTGAGGGTTGGACTGAGGTGTGGTCCTAGCATCCTTGGGATCCTGGGTGGCTAAGGAGAGTGTCTGGAGGGCTCGGGCTGGCCTCCAGACCTGGGCAGTGGCTCCAGGATGGGCACTGGCCTCCTCCATGCGCCACAGAGCCGCTAAATTTAGCCAGGCAGGGGAGGCCATCCTGGGGCCGAGTGCTTGGCAGCCGGGCTTTGTCTCCCTACAAGGCCCGGCCCGGTACCCGAGACGGCCACCCGGCCTTTGGGCTTATAAGGCAGGCTTGGCGGATCTCAAGTGCTGGAGTCTTTGAGTGGGCCTTGGGCCAGGCCCTTAGACTTTGGGGAACCTCCCTTCCAGTCGTCAGCAGACACTGGAACTACTTGTTCTGTGACCTTGGGGCAGGTACTCAACTTCCAGGGCCTCAGTTTTAACATCTGTAAGATGGGGATTCCAGCATCTACCTCACAAGGCTGTAGTAGAAAAACCTGCTGAACTTCAGTGTGTGGAACTCTGACCTCTGCCTTGCCCACCAGCGCTCCCCACAATGCCCAGAACAAACACAGGTGTCTGTCTCCGAGGATGCTGGAATTGGTGCCAAGGGTGAGAAAGGGGAATTTTAGAACCAGTGAGAGGGACAATGGCGCCCATCAGCTGGCTGTCCTTCTCTTGCACGGTTGTTAGCAAGAAGAGAAATTTGGTCACACTTTGGATCTGCTCATAGCTCCAAGTGACCGTCTTCTGAATGCCAGGGCCAATGCCCAGGTTGTAACAGGAGCATATGTGCATCTGTCCAGCAGTCCATTTGTACGTCTGCATGCCTGGATCCTTAGAGGAGGAAGAGGGAAGGAAGAGGAGAAAGAAGAGGAGGGAAAAAATGAGAAGGAGGAGAAGGAGGAGTGAGAGAAGAGTCAGCCAGATTGGACAGTGACCCTGCCTCCCTTCTTCCTCCCTCCCTCTCTTCCTCCTCTCCTTCCTTCCTTCCTTCCTTCCTTCCTTCCTTCCTTCCTTCCTGCCTTCCTGCCTTCCTGCCTTCCTTCCTTCCTTCCTCTCTTCCTTCCTTCCCTCTCTCTTTCCCCTCCTCCCTCGCTTAGTGCCTGCACCTCTCTGGAACATGGCATGGGTGTCCAGGAGAAAGGTGGGTACAGAGAGGCCAGGGATGGCTCAGCCTCAGCACACACCCACTCCCATCACAAGTTGCTGGTGTTCTGGGGCCTCCTATACCAATGGCCATGGGGTCAGCCGTGAGTGGGATGGGCCCTTTTGTTTGGGGTCAAGATCAGGCCAAAGGAATGTGCCGCCAATCACAGCTCTGGCTCCATGCATTTCTGGATTTTTTTTCCTTAGAAAAGTGCAGGAAGTGGTTCTTGCCAGCCCCCCTGCCAAGGTGGCGTCGGAGAGTTGAGCCCTGGAGAGACCCCGACTGGATTGGCAGCAACTCCGTGTGTGATGGGGCTGATACGGTTCATGAGGAGGGCTGGGCCCGAGCTGTGGTCTTGCCTTCTTTGGGAGCCTCTTGCTGTCCAGAAAGCAACCCTGCCCCTGCTGGTTGTAGGGGCAGCCAGGATTCCCAGCCCCAGGGCCTGGCTCCCTGCCCAGAGCAATTTCCCAGCGAGTGGCCAGCCAGCAAGAAGATTCCTTATCAGCCCTGCTGGGGGTGGGGTGGGGGGTAGGGGGGACAGCCTGGACAGAGTCCTGAGGTGAGGCCTAGCAGGGAGCCCCCGCTTCAAGTGTGAACCTCCAGGATTGCCTATGGGTTGCTTAGGCCACTTGCAGGTAAGGTAAGAAGGTCTCCAACTCTGGGGTCTGGAGCCCCAGATTCCAGGCCAGGGTCACTGTTGGGGAGAGGAGAGGCTGCAGAGGTGCTGGACCCCAAACTCAACAGTAGCCTCAAGTCCTCTGTCCTGAATATTGTCAGGACCCATCCCCCAGGGTCCTCCACCTCTGAGGTAAGTCCCATATCATCACTCCCTCTACAGAGGAGGAAGCAGGCTCAGCGAGGCAACACCCTGTCCCCATCGCCAACAAGCCGCAGAGCCAGGGATGTCTGAGATCAGGCTTGCCCTGCTGGGCCTTAGGGTCCCCATGGCAATGTGCGACCAAGGTAGGCCTTGCTTTATCTGGGCATCTGCCTTCCTCTCCCCATCTGCTGGCCAGGAATGGGGGTGTGGAGGGGCCAGGAGGTATAGCCAGGGCAGGACAGATAGGAGGAGGGGAAGGTAGGGAAGCAGAGGCGCCAGCCTAAAGCTGAAGTCAACTGGGCACAGGGCAGGCTCAGCAGAGGGATGGAAGGAGCTCTCTACTTCTCCCACAGGCCTCCAGGGATGGAGTTGTCCACCTCGGGATACTGTGTGGGTGATGGTGTATGAGGCTGGAGACGGTCCCTGACTTTGAGGGGGTTCTAGACTGAGGCCACCCAATTTCCCCCAGGCCCTACCAGATCCCCCAGCTTTGTCCTGACAGGTTCTTGGGGGTGGCGTGTAGGAGCTGATAGATATATCTCTGCCTCTGTGTGACTGGTGGCTGGTGGTTTCCGGCCAACAGCTCCTGTTTCCGGAGGCCCTGCAGGACTCAGGCGGAGCCATGAGGGGCTGTGGGGCTGGGCTTGGGTGGCCCCAGCAGCCCCGCCTCTGTCTATCTTTGGGAATTTATTTGTCACGGGCACCGCTAGCCTGCAGTCCATTGCCTGCCAGGGGCCCAGAGCTGCTCTGAGCACCCAGGAATTCTCCCTCCAAACCCATGCACTTCTCCAGCTGACCTCTGACTTCTGACCTCTGGCCCCACCTGTCCTGCCCCGCTCTCCCTAACAGGCTGAGAAGCACTCTGAAACTGCCGCTGCAGCCGTGTGTGTCCATGTCTGGTTCCCCCTGACAGCAAAGGCTGTGCAGGGGGCTCAGTCCTGAGTCCACCCTGGCCCGCCATGGCGTGGCGGCTGCAGGATGAGCTCGCTGCCTTCTTCTTCGAGTATGACACCCCCCGCATGGTGCTGGTGCGCAACAAGAAGGTGGGCGTTGTCTTCCGGCTGATCCAGCTTGTGGTTCTGGTCTACGTCATCGGGTGAGTCTGGGCCCCCTCCCCACCACCTTCATGCACAGGCCCCCAGCCTGGACCTGTCCTCCCAGCTCTGGGATGCCCTCGTAGATGCCAAGGAGCCCTCTTTCTCTCCATCCAGCAGGAAGCCACCTAGCTCTTTAGACAGAATGGAAAACATTGCTAGCTCACTGTGAAGATGGGGACACTGAGGCAGGAGGGGTTGTCTTGCCTGGGGCACATGGAGAACAAGAGGCAATGCCACTGTGGGTTCCCAGGAACTGACTCGGGGATTTTTGTTGTTCTCGTTGTTATTTCGGTACTGGGAATTGAACTCGGGGCACTTAACCACTGAACCGCATCCCCAGCCCTTTTTATTTTGAGACAGAGTCTTGCTAAGTTGCTTTGGGTCTTGCTAAATTGCTGAGGCTGGTCTCGAACTTGCGCTCCTCCTGCCTCAGCCTCTGAGCTGCTGAGATGATAGGCATGCACCATGTACCGGGTCTGAGTCAGTTTTGACGGTTCCTTCAAGTGATGAATGACTTTCCCCACCAGAGCCTCTTCTACCTCTGACTTCCCACCAAACCAGCCACTGCCGAGATGGAGTCCATTCCTCAATTCAGAGACCAGAGATGGACAGGCTCTGCTATCACTATCCCTGTTTAATTAGGGCCTTCCTGGATATTTGAGAACCTGGGAGCGGAGAAACCCTCACATTCTGAACACCTGGTGCCAGAAAGGTGGAGGTCAGCTCTGCTGTCAGGGATGACATCTCTGGACTTGTCCTCCTAAGCCGAGAGTGCAGGGTAGAGCAAGGTGTCATCTGACTGGGCTGGGGATGGTGCAAACACCATTTTCCCGAAATCTAGTTGTGCTGGAGACCAAGACGGGGCAGGGGCTTGCCCAGGTGTGACTGTGCCGTGTGGGCACATGTTCATGTGTCATGTGGATGCTCGGGTCCCACCCAGAGCTCTGTTCGTGTCCGTGTTCCATGTCCCTGGGTATGTGCCTAGTGGTGTGTACCTGGGGCTGCCCACGTGTATGTGCCCATGTGTGCCTATGGCTGGGTCCAGGTCTGACCTGTGGCTCACCCTGATGCTTGTCCCCTGTGCATGGTACTTCACATGCACTCACATGACTGTGGAGGCCCCTGAGGGAGGCTCATCCTCTGCTGGGGTTGGGGGTACCCAGTAACCTCAGCCTGACTTTGCTGTGTGATTCTGAGGGTTCTGCCCTCTGGTCTCCATGCCCCCATTTTTGTTGTGGTTCCAAACTGCTGAATGGAGCCTGGGGAGTGGGGTGGGACTGGCCAGGGGCCCAAACAGTGATCACATAGTCCTGGTCCCCCAGCAACAACTTCTAGCATCCAAAATAATCTCAGACTCTGGTGCCTTTTGGCCTTGCCTCTCTTCTGTTCACAAACCACTTTGACATCTTCAATACTTGTTGAGCTTGCAAGGCAAAGTGAGGACCAGAGAAGAGCAGGGGGGTTTGCAGGTCACCCCACAAGTCAGTAGCAAGGCCAGGCCTAGGACTGAGGCCTCCTGTTCTGGCTTCGGCTTGGCCTGCTTTTCCAGCATCACAAGGCTGCTGCAGGACTTTCTAATGGGCACAGATGGTGGGATACCAGGCACAGGACGCTGTTAGCTTTACTCCTGCTCCTCCAGGGAAGAGAAGTCACTCCCCAAAGTCCAGCCTGACCCTCACCAGAAAAGGCTGGGAGAACGTCAGCCTCACCCTGGCCCCTGGGGCTCCCTATTCTGTTTTTGGATCAGTGGCCATAAACAACACCAGGTCCCCCTTGTCCTTAGGTCACAGATTGTCCGAGGGTGAGGGACAGACGATGTATCCTGCTTCAGGATGTGCCCAAGCTGCCATTCAGCCCCGAGGACATGCTTTCATCGATGGGAAGCTCACTACCTCTCTCTTTCCCTTTCTCCCTCTGAAGAGAGTCTACTCAGTGTCTGTGGGGCTCAGGAGCACAGGGATGTAGCTGGATCTCAGCTAGAAAGAGTTAACCAGGATCGGAACCAGGTGCTTGACTCCAAAGTCAGCCTTGACGTCCCGGAAAGGAAGCACCCTCCAAGAGGGCCATTGAACCACGCAACCTTGCCCTCCAAGCAAGCCCTCGTGCCTTGACCCCGACACCAGGCTTCAGCCCTGGTTGCTTGGGAGGCAGCTCCTGCTGTCTCTGTCGCCCTCATCTGGCCACTGCCCAGAGCTGCATGGACCCCCCACAGCTCGGAGGTCCCAGCTGCAGCCTCAAGTTCTGACCCAGTCTAGACTTGGTCTTGGCATCTCAGGCCTCAGTTTCCCAACTCTTCCATGGGGCAAGGATTAGAGAGGACAATTCTCTCTTAACTGAGGAGGGATGAGTTTTGCCTTAAGCATTCTTCTTTTTCTAGATGTCTGTCTGAATGGGTGATCCTGTGGGTACTGCAGGGCAAAGGACAGCCTGAGAGTAGAGTCACATCCCTGGTCTCAGGGACCGCGAAGCCTAGGTGGGGGATGGGCTAGACACAGACAGAGCTGGACAGGGGGACAAACATTGGGGCATGACTGTCTGTCCTAGGCCTTAGGGCAGAGTTACTGAGACAGAGGCAGAGAAGCGGAGCCGCCGAGTCCTGGAACAGGTCCCTAGGGAGACGTGGAGGCTGTGGTCTTCTGGGAAGTCCAAGGCAGGTGGAGGGCACAAGTGGCCTTGAGACTCTGGAAGGCTGAGCCTCTTTAGGCTCAGGCTAAGGTGGGCTCCAGGTCCAGCTGTTGCTGGAGGTGTGTGTGCCGTGGGCTGTCATCGATGATTTAGCAGGCAGGCGTGTGCTAGGGCCATGCCAGGACATGATCCTGTCCTGGGGCTCTGGCTGGGGAGGAGGATGGTCTGGCTGCAGCACACAGGAGGGTCCCCAAGAGAATATGCGAATGCCACTTGGGGAGGGGATCCTAGGAGGCCTAGGAGAGGGTGACACAGTGGTGAACCCAGCCATGGACAAAGGCCTGGGACTGTAGGCTGGTCAGGGCTGCTCTTGGCTTTCTTTCTGGGCCATCTCGGCCCCTTTTCTCCACAGTCCTCACTTGTCCCCTGTCCCTCTATACAGAGCTCTTAAAATCAGGTGTTCAGGGGCTAGAGTGGTGGCTCAGCAGTTCAAGCACTTGCCTTGCATGCGTGAGGACCCAGGTTCGAACCCCAGCACCACATACACAACTAAGTGTCAGAGAAACAGAGGCCAGATGAAGAAAATAAATAAAATTGATTCTCCTCTCTCTCTCTCTTTTTCTAAAAATAGAAAAAGGAATCAGGTGTTCAGCTGGGAGGCTGAGGCAGGAGGATCACAAGTCCAAAGTCAGCCTCAGAAACTTAGCAAGACTCTGTCTCAAAATAAAAAGAAAAAACAAAGTGCTGGGGATGTGGCTCAGTGGTTGAGGGCTCCTGGGTTCAACCCCTGGTACCAAAAGTAAAACAAAACAGGTATTCACTGATCATAAATGGATCCCAGAGTGCAGAAAACAGGGATAAGGATAAATACAGATTATTGCTGCAGGAAACCACCCAGGGAACGTCTTCTCCATGCTGAGTACTTTGCCAGGGCACTGAGGTGGGACACAGGGTGGACAGAGGGAGAGAGAGGTGCTTCGCCAGAACTCCATTAAGTTCCCACAGAAGAAACTCATTCCAGCTGGGGTTGGCACGAAGGGAGGGGTGATTGTTTCGTATAACTGAAAGCTCTGTGGGCTTCAGGCCTGGATGAGAGGGACACAGGAGGGCACATTCTGTGGGGAAATGAGGAACCCAAGTTGGTCCGATTTTAGTTCTCAAGCAATGGCATCCAGGATCTCTCTCGGCTCCTCTCTGCTTCCTCTGTGGGGCCACCATACCAGTCAGGCTCTCACTCCTCATGGTGGCAAAATGGCCACGTACAGCTCCAGGCTGATATCCCACCGATTTAGCCACGCCCGAGGCACAAGAGCATCTCCTTCCTTCAGAGTTCCAGCAAAAGTCCCAGGTCCCACTCTTACCACCGTGGGGTTGGGTCATACGCCCCCCAAAAAACAGTCATCATGGTCTAGGAAATGGAATGCCTGACTGGAGGGGCCTGATTGAGTGCACTCCTGGTCCAAGATCCTCTGTGGGGTGATGAGTTTAGGTTGGGCCTGTTGATTTTTTTTTTTAAATACTGGAGATTGAACTCAGGGGCACTTAACCACGGAGCTAAGTCCCCCTTTATATTTTCTATTTTGAGACAGAATCTCTCTAAGTTTCTTAAGGCCTCACTAAGTTGCCGAGGTTGGCTTTGAACTTGCAATCCTCCTACCTCAGCCTCCTGAGCCACTGGAATTACATGAGTGTACCCACTATGACCAAATTAATTTTGGGGTGCTGGGAATCAAACCCAAGGCTCTGGACATACTAAGCACACAGTCCACCACTGAGCTATATCCTCAGCCTTCATCCTTTTAAGAAATACAATTTGGGGGCTGGAGTGGCGGCTTGTGGGTTATGGCGCTTGCCTGGCATGTGTGAGAATACGAGTTCGAACCCCAGCACCATAAACACAACAAAGTGTCAGAGCAACAAAAGCCACATGAAAAACTAAATAAAAATTGACTCTCTCTTTCTCACTGTACCTCTCTCTCTCTTTAAAAAAATGAAATACAGTTTTGTGGTTTTTAATACTCATGAAGTCGTGCAACCACCACCATCATCTCATTCTCTAACATTTCATCACTCCAACCCTGCAACCCTTTATTAATCACCCCTCTTTCCCCTTTCTCACAGCCAACTTTGCCTATTCTGGGCATTTCATATAAATAGAATCATACGACACATGCCCTTTTATGTCTGGTTTCTTTCACTTACCATAATGTTTTCAAGATTCAGCTACATTGTACCTGTGCTGCATTCCTTTTTATGGCTAAATAATATTCCATTGGGGGCTGGAGCGGAGGCTCAGTAGTTACGGCGCATGTCGGGCATGCATGAGTACACAAGTTCAAACCCCAGCACCCACGTACACAACTAAGTGTCAGAGCAATGAAAGCCATGTGAAAAACTCAATGAAAATTGATTCTCTCTCTCTCTCTCTCTCTTTCACTGTCCTTCTCTCTTTAAAAAAAAATAATATTCCATTGTATGAATGTGTCACATTTTGTTTGATCATCCATCGGTAAGCAGACATTTGGATCTTCCTATTTCTTGGCTCTTATGAACAATGCAGTCCTAAATATTTGTGTACTAGTGTTTATGTGGATCTTTCTTTTTTTCTTTTTCTTTTCTTTTTTAATTTGGTACTAGGGATTGAACCAAGGGACACTTTACCACTGAGCTGCACCCCCAGCCCCTGGAATTATTTTTTTATTTTGAGACAGGGTCTCACCAAGTTGCTGACACTGGCCTCAAACTCACGATCCCCCTACCTCAGCCTCCCCAGTCTCTGGGATTACAGGTGTGTGCCCCTGTGCCAGGCGAGACATATGTTTTTATTTCTCCTGGGTAGATGCCTAGTCGTGAGATTGTGTCAAAAGGAATTCCATGGATTTTTTTTTTGAAGAGTGATTCAGTTTGATTTATTTTTTCATGTAGCTTTTGTTTTTCCAACACTTAATTGTGTATGTGGTACTGGGGATCAAACCTGGGTCCTCCCAATGCCAGGCAAGTGCTCTGCCACTGAACCCCTCTCCAGCCCCTGGAATTCCGTGTTTAATGTTTAGAGGAAATGAAGGACCAAAGGGTCCAGCTGCATGTGAGGAGCGGGTAGAGGAGGGGAGTCAGCAAATGAGTGGACATGCGGGCATTCATATAGGCTCCTTGAGTGTGAGGGTTTGTGGTTGTTTTTTTGTTTTTTAAAGAGAGGGACAGTGTCAGAGAGAGTCAACTTTATTCAGTTTTTCACGTGGCTTCCGTTGCTCTGACAACTCTGACACTTCGTTGTTTACGTGGTGCTGGGGTTTGAACTCATGTCCTCACGTATGCCAGGCAAGCGCCACAAGCCCTGAGCCACTGCTCTAGCCCCCAAGTGTGTGTGAGATTTTTATTTTGTTCACTTCTGCACATAATATGGGTTTGATACATAAATGTTTGTTGAACGACTAAGTGAATGTCTGGAACTGAATCTCAGGGAGAGCACAGAACTGGAGACAGGAATCTGGGGGGGCCAACAAAATCCCAGGTGCCATGTGTCCGTGACGGCTCTCGCAGGGTTCCTCTACAGCTGAGAATGAAAACCAGGGGAATGGGCATGGATTGACACGGAAAGGGAATGAGTGAGGAAGGACCGGAGACAGCGGGAGTAAGAGATCTTAGTTTTCATGGGTCTTCTGAGTGCCCGGCACTGTGCTGATGTTCTTAATGAGAACTCATAGAAACGTCCCCAAAACAATTACTTGCATGCCTTTGCTGCAGGAGAGCTGAGTACAAGGCTTTGCTAATATTTGTTGAATGAACAGCATCTTGGAGGTTGCGTCATCACCTCTGTTTTGTGGAGAAAAGCAGGGCTCAGAGAGATTTAGTATGTAGTCTGAAGCGGCACAGCGGTAAAAGGCAGGGCTAGTAAATGAATGCAGGTCACTCCACCACATGTCCTCTTCCACAAGGCGATGCTGGAGAAGAGAGCCCCAGGAGAGGTGGAAAGACTGGGAAAGATTATTTCTGGAAGGGGAGTGACTTCTGAAGATGCCAGGCAGAGTCTTTGACTTCAGACCTCCTTGGTGGCCTTCCCAGGGTAGTGACCACAAGGCCAGGTCAAGGCCTGGCTTTGGAGGGACAGGTCAGGCGCTGTGATCACTCTATTATTACCAGATTTGCGGTCACTGATGCCGGAGTTGAATTTTCCCTTTGACCCCCAAGCGAGCAGCCCCAGGGGCCGACGACCTGGAAGCATTGCCTTAGTCACAGCGTGCACCGGTGGCGGGAGCCCGTGGCTCCTGGGACACATTGGCGCCAGTGTGGGTGGGTGGAGGGGAGCAGAGCCTGGGAACCTCGGCTTGACTGCTGGCTTTTGGGAGGGGCACTTCCTCGGCCTCGGTTTCCCCATTTACAGTGTGAGAGCTGGTACTAGAGGAACACTGCTGGGATGTTGGGATGGGGGCCAAGAGGGACGTCAGTGAATTTTTCTGCAGGGGGGTTCAGAATATGGGGCAGCTCCCCCTTTTCCGGTAACAGCTCCTTGCAGTTTGGGTGCAGAGTCAGAAGCCTTGCTAGGGGAAAGGACAGAGAGGGTGGATGCGTGATGCCCTCTCTGTCTGCCTGATGGGACACCAACTGCGGACACCAACTCAGGGCTTTTGTCATGCTTCCCCTGAGGCAGTCTAAGACCTGCAGGGGGCAGCAGTGACCATGCTTGGGCTTGGCCTGGCGTCATGAGGGGTGAGGTGGGTGGAGAAGTTGGTTCCAATGCTGTCTGGTAGAGGGATTTGGGGGGGTGGACCGCAGGGGATGGGGAGAGAAGGGGGCATTGGCCAGCTGCCTCCCTGGGACCTGGGCAGGGAGATAGCCTCTGCAGAGAAGGCAGTGACTCTGGGACTAAGAGGCCTGGAGAACCCCATCACTCTCCTGGGGAATAGGGTAGGGGAGTAGAGGGCTTGAGCTCTGGGGAGGTGATCTTGGGGCAGGGTGAGGGATGGAGGAGGTGTAGCACATCCACCTATAGGTGGACCCCCAGGTTTTCCCTGGAGGTACGCAGTTACATACTCTGATGGGTCTCTTTCACACATGTACACTTCTGCGTGTGCACACACTCATATACACACAGATTACCGTGCAGAAGTTTTGTTCTGTTTTGAGTCAGGGTCTGGCTAAGTTGCTTCAGGCCTTGCTAAGTTGTTGAGGCTGGCTTTGAACTTGCTTCCTCCTGCCTCAGCCTCCGGAGCTGCTGGTATTAACAGATGTGCACCGTTGCACCTGGCTGCCAATCTCTCTCTCTCTCTCTCTCTCTCTCTCGCAGTGCTAGGAATAGAACTCAGGGCCTCATGTGTGCCAGGCACACACTCTATCACTGAGCCACATTCCCAGCCCTCGAAGAGTCTTTTCAAAACCAAGTAGCCCATCCCTGGAGAGAAGTATTATCCAGCACTCTTTTAGATGTATTCAACAGAAACCAATTCAAACTGGTTTACGTGAAGGAAGGAAATTGATGAACTAATGCAACTGAAAAGCCCTGAAGTAGATTTTTTAAGTAGGCTTCAAGCCTGTCTGGATCCAGGTCTAAAACAGCATTGTCAGGGATGTGTCCCTCTCCATCTCCTGTCTCAGCCTTTCTCAAAGGTGATTTTATTTTCAGGGTGGCTGTTTCTTGGAGGTGGCAAAGAGGGCTTTGAGTCTTGTTTCGTCTTGTTTCCGTCCTGCTTAGCCACCCAGCAGAGAGGGTATTTCTTTTCCAGTAATTCCCCTGAAAATCCTGGCTGCCTCGCTGATGGTCCTCTGGCTACAAGCCATCTGTCACTGCTGCCACAGAGATGGAATATTGATTAGCAAGTGTTAGTTGTGTGTCCACCCCTGGGGCGGGTAGAGAGGTAAGCCTCACAGAACCTCTTAGACTAGAAGGATTGAACCCAAATGGACAGTAGTTCTCAACGTTGGGAATGGAAGGCCAGGATCTTCCAAAAAAGCTGGGAGGCCTCCAGCCTGAGCCACAAGGGCTAGGCTAGGAGGCTGGCTTCTTCAAGGCCTTCAAAGGGTCACTTCCCTTGGGATCCCAGCATGGCTGAGATAATAAGAGCAATAGCTGGGACTGGAGCAGTGGCTCAGTGGTTACAGCACTTGCTTGGCATGCGTGAGGCTGCTGGTTCAAACCCCAGCACCACGTACCAACGAAGTATCAGAGCAACAAAAGCCACATGAAAAACTAAATAGAATTGATTCTCTCTCTTTCTCTTTCTCTCTCTCATCATCCCTCTCAAAAAAGAAAAAAGAAAGAAAAGTCTCCATTCTAAGTGTTTTTAGTACAAACTACAAGCACTATTATCATTCCCATTTTATAGAGGAAGAAGGGGAGGCACAGGGGCACTGAATTGCTTACCCCAAAACACAAGGCCAATGAGGGGTGGAGCTGGTATTGAACCCAGGCTGGACACCAATGGCCAGACTCAGAGTCATCATGCTGTGTGCGGGAGGCGCACCCTGGGAAAGAGGATTGGAAGTCACAGAGCTGGCCTGCAGGCCCCTGCAAACCCTGCTCCTGGAATCTGGAAGTGGCATTCAGTAGGCCTCTTCTCTGGGATTCTTGTTCTCATAATGAAAAGGTGGCGGAACCTCAGGCTCAGGCCAGCAGGGGATGGAGGTGGGGGCTCCCCTGCCTCCAGTCCAAGACTGGAGAGATTCCGAAGCAGAGAGTGGCTCTGAGAGGCATCTGGAGAGGGCAGGTGCCAGAAAGGAGAGAGGCCCACATAGCCACCTGTCATCCTTGAATGGCCCGCCCAGCTCTGGCCCAGGACCACAACTCCCCTGTGTCCCCCCCAGGTGGGTGTTTGTCTATGAGAAGGGCTACCAGACCTCCAGCGGCCTCATCAGCAGTGTATCTGTGAAGCTCAAGGGCCTGGCTGTGACCCAGCTCCAGGGCCTCCGCCCCCAGGTCTGGGATGTGGCTGACTACGTCTTCCCAGCACAGGTAAGCCAAGTCAGGGCTGCACCTTCCACATGCTGGGCCTGGCTTGCTGGGTTCTGTCCCACCTCCCTATGGGACCAATCCAGCTCCTTCCTCTGTCTGGGACTAGGTTTCCCAAATTGTGAGCCTGGTTCTATCACCGACGGTGACACGATGGGGCGTGGAGGCTGCTGGGCTCCAGGAACCTGGGTGGGGGCAGTGTTTGGGTTCTTGCTGCTATCCTCCCAGCTCCCAGCCCTGATCCTCTCTTCCAGGGGGACAGCTCCTTTGTGGTCATGACCAATTTCATCATGACCCCCCAGCAGACTCAAGACCACTGTGCGGAGGTGAGGACTCCTGCCTCTCCCCTTCTTGGACACACAAAGGGAAAAAACACAGAAAAGAAGTTCTCTTAGGCCTGGAGATGACATGGGACAGGTTTCCTGCAGTGGCCCAATGGCAGAATGTCAGGCATAGATAGAGTCACACAAAGTAACCTACCCCCATAAGCAGTGCCAAGCCTTTCTCCTGCTGCGTGCCCAGCAGGATGCTGAGTCTGACCATCACCTCCTCTCTTCGCAATCTCTCCACCCCTTGCCAGCTCACATCAGTAATAGGTAGCAGGGCACGAACCATGGTGGTGGGGACTGGGGAAAAGGAGGCTGTGAACAGGGTCACCTCCAAGAGTCTGAGAGTCTACCCATGCCTGCCATAGGGCCCTGGGGATGGGAGGGGCTCTTCTCAGGACCACGCCCAAGAGGACTGGGCCCAGCAGCTCTCTTCCTCCAGCACCCAGAAGGGGGGACATGTAAGGACGACAGTGGCTGCATCCCCGGGAAGGCAAAGAGGAAGGCCCAAGGTAAGGTCAGCCTCCTATGGTGCCTCCAGGGGGCCCTCTCCAGGGCCTGTTCCCTGCAGGCGTGGCTCAGCATGTACCTGCTTTCTCCATATCCCAGTCCACTGGCTGCTGTCTGCTAGGGATCTGTCCTGCTCTCTCCCTCCTGCCATCCTGGCTTGGCTGCCTGCCCCAGACCCTGCCATATCCTCACCCTCAGACTCCTCCTTGTCAGTGCCCCCATCACAAGGGGCTCCTGTGGGAGGAAACTGGGGGGTCCTCCTCTGCACCCCTAGCTTGGGGTGGGCATCCAGGGGTTCCTCCCTCACCCCAGGCATCCGCACGGGCAAGTGTGTGGCCTTCAACAGCACCGTGCAGACGTGTGAGATCTTCGGCTGGTGTCCAGTGGAGGTGGACGATGACATCCCGCGGTAACTAATGCCCTGTCTTTCCAGGGAATTGGGGGCAGAGTCCCTAGCCCAGATGCAGAGGTATGCGCATCTGGAGCGGATCTGTTCGGGCTTCTTCTGACTGTATCTTGATCATATGTCCCTGTGACCCATGCCACATCCCTGAGCAAGGGTCCCATGGGTCAACCACCACAGCATGGGTCCCCCTCCACCCTTGCAAGGCTGCCCGGTGGGGCAGCCCCTGCATCCTCCCTCCCCAGCCCAGAGGCACATGGGGCAGTCCTGGGGAGGGGCCGTGTGTGAGTGCAGTCTCCCCCAGCCCTGCCCTTCTCCGAGAGGCGGAGGACTTCTCCCTCTTCATCAAGAACAGCATCAGCTTTCCACGCTTCAAGGTCAACAGGTTCGTGGGAATCCTGGGCGGAACTGCAGGGGGCTCCTGGGGCTGCTCCGGCTGCTCTCTACTCTTGTCTCCCTCCATTTCTGCAGCTTTGGCTTCTAGAGGCAGAATCCTGGGGTGGGTAGCAGAAGGGGCATTCTGAAAACCTTGAGGGTCCCCCGAGCTACAGGGCGTGGTGACCACCCTCCCAGCTGGTAGATGCTGCTACCAACGCCTTTTGCCCCCATAGGCACAACCTGGTGGAGGAGGTGAATGCCAGCTACATGAAAACCTGCTTCTACCACAAGACGAGGGACCCTCTGTGCCCTTTCTTCAAACTTGGCTACATAGTGCAGGCATCTGGCCAGAATTTCAGCAGGCTGGCCGAGACGGTATGGGGTCAGGTACCAGGCAGAGGACGGCTGGCCCAGGGGCAAAATAAAGGCTTTTCAGGGCCAGTTTGTCCTCCTAATCCTCCCTGGCATAGGTCCAGTATATATGTGAGTGTCCTCTAACACTGGGGTCCTGGCCTAGACCTGGCGCAAGGGTGTGGGGCAAACATCGACTCCTGGATGTTTGTTGATGTCCTACTATTCTTTTATTTTATGGTGCTGGGAATGGAACCCAGGGCCTTGTGCATACTAGGCACCTGCTCTACAAGAGTCATACCCTCAAATCCAAGGTCGTGCTTTTTAAAAAATATTAGGTAAAAGTAGGGTCTGGAGCGGTGGCTCGGCGGTTAAGGCGCTTGCCTGGTATGTGCGAGTACGCGAGTTTGAGCCCCAGCACACTATGTACACGAGGTGTCTGAGGGATGAAAGTCACATGAAAAACTAAATAAAAACTGCTTCTCTCTCTCCTCTCTCTCTCTCTCCCCTCTTTCTTTAAAAAAAAAAATTAGGGAGAAGTAGAATGAATCCCATAGCCCATGGCCCTGAGAAATCTTGTGTCCCATGATCCTCAGAGTCCCCTGGGATTCTAGCAGAGGCAGCTCCTTCTAGTAAACATGGACCTAGGAGACTGGGCTCAAATGCCAGTTCTGCCCCTTCACAGGCAGTGTGACCTCCGGGTCTCAACTTGCCTGAGCTTTTGCAACTGTCATGTGAGGACTCTAATAGTGTCCTCACAGTAGCCTTCGGGGTTGTCTTGAGGATCAGGTGAGTGCACAGGATCAAATGAGTGTAGCTCTTCAGTACTGCCCGGCACCTGGCAGTGGTCCTGAAAAGAGCCCCTCCCATCGCCAGGGCCCTGTTCTCAGGTGCTCCTTAGTGTTCCTGTTCCTGCAGTTGCCTGTTTAGGGATGGAACTCTGTGCATTTTCAGTGACATTAACATAGAATCCCACTTGTGACATGCTTGACTACGCAAGAAAGTATTGGAGCAACGAAAGCCACATGAAAAACTAAATAAAATTGATTCTCTCTTTCTCTCTCTCTCTCTCTCTGTCACTGTCCCTCTCTCTTAAAAGCAAGCAAGCAAGCAAGCTGGAGGGTGAAACGTGATGGGTGGGAGGTGAAGCCAGAGAGGATGACAGGACCTCTACCCCAAAGCAGCACCCAAGAGTCTTTTTTCCAGTAAAAAAATATTTACTCATGGGGCTACAGTGGTGACTCAGTGGTTGGAGCACTTGCCTGGCATGTGCAAGGACTCGGGTTCAAGCTGCAGTACCACACACACAACTAAGTGTTGGAGAAACAAAGACCAGATGAAAAAATAAATAAAATTGATTTTCTCTCTCTCTCTCTCTAAAAAAAAAAAAAAAAAGTTCACTCTTTTGGTGTAGGCACCAAATCTAAGACAGAGAGATTCTTGATCTTATCCCCTCACAGGGTGGGGCGGTTGGCATCACCATTGACTGGAACTGTGACCTGGACTGGCACGTACGACACTGCAAGCCCATCTACGAGTTCCATGGGCTGTACGGGGAGAAAAAGCTGTCCGAAGGCTTCAACTTCAGGTGCCTGCCAGTATCCCACCAGCACGTCCTTCCTTGGGGTCCTGCTGGCTTTTCTAGTCCCAGAGTCCTATGAGGCTAACCAGTGTTCCCAGAGGGGAGCCCCTGTTCCTGTGTGAGTGGCCAAGCAGGAAGCCAGCAGGGAGCAAGTCTTGAAGGCCTGAGACTCCTGCCCTTTGATCTCAGTTCCTTTGAGGCCAGGACCAGCTGGGGAAATCCCTGGCAGTGGGTGTTAGGGCAAGGGCTGAGTGTGACAGTCATAGAATGTGGCTTGTGAGACATTGTAGGGATGGCTGTGTCCCTGATGCTCTGACACCCAAGACAGTTTTCCATCACCTTCTCTTGCTTCCTCACTCTTTCCCCAAGGTTTGCCAAGTACTACGTGGAGAATGGGACCAACCACCGACACCTCTTCAAGGTGTTTGGGATTCGCTTTGACATCCTAGTGGATGGCAAGGTGAGTGTCCAGTGTGAGGGAATGACCACTGAGACCCCTCTTGCCTTTGGGTGTCTGTAATTGTGGATGAGAGGAGGTTGGATGGGACAAGGTCCGTTCAGCAGGTCTACTTCTAATGACAGGTGGGGCATAGGTGATTCCAGGGAGAGGCTGTGCAGATAGTGACCATGTCTCCCCCATGATGTCCCTGGGTTCAGGGAGGCAGAGCCAAGGTCAAATCCAGGTCTGAAGGCTGGAGATGTAGCTCTGGGGTAGAGTGTTTGCCTAGCATTTATGAAGCCCTGGGTTCCACCGGCAGTACCACAAACAATGAAACTAAACCAAAAACCCAGGTCTACTAACCAGCAGCTGGTTCCCCATGAAGAATCAGAGCCCTGTGTACCAGGCAGTGGGGACAAGTCATGGTGGAGGAGGGGAGCCACTTGTCCCAAGCCTGGCCTTTTCCTGAGCCCCTTCTCTTCCCTGGGTCCTGCCACCAGGCTGGGAAGTTTGACATCATCCCCACGATGACCACCATTGGCTCTGGGATTGGCATCTTCGGGGTGGTAAGTGTTGGGATCACTGGGTCACTGTGCTGGGGTCTGCCTCTCCACTTCTATATCTCAGTAGAAGCAGCAAGTCCCTCATCCCAAAACCTGACTTGAATTTATCCATCCTTACCGAGCAGCTATCCACCATACCACCTAGACCACAGTATATCTGAGGACACTGAGGCTGAGAGCTGGGGTGAGGCAGAGGTTGGATGGGGACTCTTTGGACTCCTGAGGGTCTTGTAGTGCCTTACCCATCCACCCCCTCCAAGAAACTGAAGTCTAGAATGGCAGGATTCAGCCAGGGCCACGCGGCCTTAGGGACTGCAGCGGGATGTGGAAGGCTCCGTACTTGTTCCATCTGCCCTTCCTGTCCCCAGGCCACAGTTCTGTGTGACTTGTTGCTGCTGCACATCCTGCCTAAGAGGCACTACTACAAGCAGAAGAAGTTCAAGTACGCTGAGGACATGGGGCCGGGGGCGGTAAGAGAAGTCCTTGAGTTGGGCCCTTCAAAGCCTCAGGCCTGTGTGTCTGTGCTGGGGGAGTGTGGGGGTGAGGGGCAGCAGCCCCCCAGCCTGACTTGTCTCCCCTCAATGCATACACAGGGCGAACATGACCCTGCGACCACCAGCTCCACTCTGGGCCTGCAGGAGAACATGAGGACCTCCTGACCCCGACTACTGACCTGGATGCAGCACTCAGCTTCAGGCTGGGGCCCTAGTGGGTCCCGGCCTGGGCTCAAGGGCTGTGGAGTGTCCAAGGGCTGTGGACACTCCTACATGGAGTGTCCTACCCTCTTAGCTAAGCAGATACCATTTGCCATTAGGTTAGGGTGGACACTAAGAAAACCTGTGTAATTTAGGGCTCTGACTCCAACTCTACACCCCAGCCCCAAGAGAGCCCCACTTCAGTCTGTCACCCCTGGTTCAGAAAGGCCTCAGGATGGGCAGAGCCTTCACACACTGGCACCCTAGCTTCGTCCTTACCTCTTGGGGCTCTCATCGTCCATCCCTCTGCCTCAGTTTCTCTAGATCTATGTTCTTCAACAGTCACTAGTCACAGGTGACTATTTAAATTTAAACAAATTAAAATTGAATAAAATAAAATAATTTAATTCCTCAGTGGAATTAGCCACATTTTAACTGCTTGGTAGACACATGTGGCCAGTGACTGCCATGTTGGGCAGCGTAGGACATATTCATCGTTGATCAAAGTTCTTTTGGACAGGGCTGCTCCAGCCCTATTCCTGCCTGGCCTCAGATTTTCCTGGGGAGCATATCAACAACACAGGCGTCTGGGTCCTTCAGGCCTCCTGAACTGGCAGCTTCCAGAATGGCCATATGACCTGTTATGGATAGTAAATGACAAGGCCATTTTGGGTCCTGTGTTTAAGAACTGCTGTCATAGCTGGGTGCAGTGGCGCACACCCGTAATCCCAGTGATTTAGGAAGCTGAGGCAGGAGGGATCGCAAGTTCAAAGCCAGCCTCAGCAACTTAGCGAGACACTGTCTTAAAATAAAACAAATAAACAAACAAACAAATAAATAAATAAAAAAGGGCTGGGGATGTAGCTCAGGGGTTAAGCATCCCTGGGTTCAATCCCCGGTACAAAAAAAAACAAAAACAAAAACAAAAACAAAAAAACAAAAAACAAAAAACTGCTGTCCTAGCACTTTTTGACTCGGAACTCTTGGATTGAGCGTCTGCACCACCTGGCAGGTGTGGGCACTGAGCAGGGTTTCCAACACTCTCAGCAAGTGAGTAGTGAGTGGTTCACGTGCCACACAGTGATTCATGCGCACACCCCCGTGTGCTTGCCCACCTACCTTCATGTACATACCACCCACCACCACACAGCCCTGTGTTTGAACAGCAAACACAACCATCTGACACATCTACACCCTCAAGCAGAGACACATGGTCCGTGCCGTGTCACCTCCATGGGGAAATGCTTCTTCCCGAGTGTGTCAGGCTAGGACAGCCCTTCTAGCCACGAATCCTTACTCAGCTACCTCGGGCTGGAATGGGAGCTTGAGACGAATCCTGGGCTCGTTGCCCACAGCCTAGCCTCAGCTCTCAAGACCTCCCTGGCTCTGTTGGAACACAAGGTCTCGGGAAAGTGAGGGGTGGAGTACAATAAAAGGAATGAGGATGAATTTCTGCCTTCTTTGCTTCCTTTCCCAACCTCTCTGAAAGTCAGTGTGCCCATCTATGAGATGCAGGGTTGTGCTGAGTAATGATGGAGACCCCCGTGGGTCTGCTGATGGGTGGCAGTGAGCTGACTCCCATGCCCAGAGCCCAGCAGGGTCAGTACTGGAGGTCAGCTCGCATCTGTCGATGGGCCACTATCCTGGCACATCTCCGAACCCTGGCATTCTTCCCAGTCCTCCACAAGTTCCTTCCACGGCTGCTGTGAGAGGCCTGGCACTGGGACAAGTGGAGACCCCCAGGAGTGGTCTCATGAATCCAGAGTGAAGAAGGGGCTGGCTGTCCTAGGAGTGGGATCTGAGGGAATTCCAAAGAGAGAAGGAGGGCCTTGACTGTAGACAACGTGAAGGATCCCCAGGGGCCCTGCTGCGGTGTGACCTCCTGTTCTGGACTCACAGCCAGGTAGGGTCTCTGAGCATCCCCACCGTCTTGCTGTGTCTAGACCCTGCTGTCCACTGGAACTTCCTGCAATGACGGACACATTCTACCATAAGGTGCTCAATATGCTAGCCTCTGGCTACCTGAAATTTGGCCAGTGCACCCATGGGGCTGTTTTCACTTTATTACTTTTTTTCTTGTGATATTGGAGATTGAACCCAGGAGTGGTCTACCACTGAACCATATTCTTGGCCCTTTTAATTTTTTTGTTTTTAATTTTGAGACAGGGTCTCACTGAGTTGCTGAGGCTGGCCTCTAACTTGCAATCCTCCTGCTTCAGTCTCCTGACTTCCTGGGTTACAGATCTGTGCCACCACAATTGGCTGGTTTTACTTCATTTAAATAGCTTTACACGGGGGCTGGAGCAGCGGCTCAGTGGTTACAGCATTTGCCTTCCATGCGTGAGTACACAAGTTCAAACCCCGTACACATGTACACAGCGAAGCATCAGAGCAATGAAGGTCACCTGAAAAAACTAAATAAAATTGTTTCTTGTTTTGTTTCGCTCTCACTGTCCCTCTCTCACTGTCCCTCTCTTAAAAAAAAAAAAAAAAGCTATTCACAGCTAGTAGTTACCAGTTTAGATAGCATAGGCTAGCCCCTCCCCTCTCCCCTGGGCCCTTGGCCTTTTTCCCCAGTCAAGAACTATGGCTCAGGGGGCTGGAGCAGTGGCAGGGCTGGAGCTGTGGCTCAGCAGTAACGGCGCTTGCATGGCATGTGCAAGGAGCAAAGTGCAAGGACACAAGTTCAAACCCCAGCACCATGTACATGACGAACTTTTGGAGCAATGAAAGCCACATGAAAAGCTAAATAAAAAAAATTGATTCCCTCTCTGGCTCTCTCACTGTTCCTCTACCTTTAAGAGAGAGAGAGAGAGAGAGAGAACCATGGATCAGATCAGATCTTACAAGGCTGGAGCTCCTTACACCTCCCTTTCTTCTCCAGACCCACCTGCTTTTGCACCTTCTGCTTGCTTCCCTCTTGAGTGGGCAGAAAAGTGCTCCTCCTCTATCTCCAAGCCTTCAACCCAGTCCAGAGATATCCCAGCAAAAGCCACCCCTCCCTCACTGCCCCCTGCATCTCTTCCCCTCTTCTACCTCCTCTAGGCACACACTCCCTGCAGATCTGCCCTCTCTCCCTTCATCACCACCCTCCCAGAAAGAGCAGTTCATACTTCCCTCTGCAATTGGCCTCCACCCCTCCACTTCCACATGCCCTTGCCAAGGTTACAAGCAGCGTCCTTGATGCCAAATCCAAGCAGACACTTGGCCTGTCAGCATGTGACACTATGGCCTAAGCCCTCCTTGTTTAAAAACTCCCTTGTTTAAAAGCTCAATGGTTAGAGTGCTTGCCTGGCATGCGCAAGGACATGGATTCAAATCCCAGCACCACATACGCAACAAAGTGTCAGAGCCACACTTGCTGCATGAAAAACTAAATAAAATTTATTCTCCCTCTGTTTCTAAAAACAACTCCTTCCAACAGCTCCTTAGATCCACCCTGTCCTGATTTCCCGGCCAGCCTCTTACGCATGGGAAAGACGGGCTTCAATGACAGCTCTGACACAGCTCACTGGGCTCACTAGGTATCCTTGGGCAGGCCGCTTAACTCTTCAAGTCTCCTCTGTGATTCAGGGATAATAATAGCCTCTGTTAGGGTTGGGTTAAGATTTTTGTGAAGTGCCTAGCACAAAACATGGCACAATTCCCCTCCAATTATACACCCATTTGATGGTGGAGTCCGTTGTCCCCAGAGACATATGGAGACATATTCTCCTTATCATTGATTCTTCTTTTTTTTTTCCAAAGAAAGAGGGGACAGTGAGAGAGAAAGAGAAGTAATTTTTATTTAGTTTCTCACATGACCTTCATTCTTCAGATATTTTGTTGTGTACGTGGTGCTGGGGTTTGAACTCGTGTACTTGCACATACCAGGCAAGCGCCATAACCGCTGAGCCACCGCTCCAGCCCTTGTCCTTGATTCTTGATTGGGCATTGTTAGGTAGAACTTGACCTAGGCAACACCATTTTAAATCTTTTCCTCCAGCTTAGAACAAGACACACCTATCCCTAAACCTCAGACCCAACTAATCCCTAAACCTTGGACTCACCTATCCCTAAACCTCAGACCCACCTACAATACTCCACCATCCTGTAAGGAAATCCTAAACACTCCATCATAATTCCCTGACAACTCCCTAGCAGTGCCCTAATCTTCTTTCCCCTTAGTCCTCTATATCTACCCCTAGTCTGTAAATGGATGTGGGGTCCCAGACTCCACTGGGGCCCCCTCCGCAGGTGTCTCCCAATAAGCCTGTTATTGTTGAGTTGTCGCCACTCTCCTCTTCCTTTATTTCCCCCACTTGCTTCTTTCCTCATAGGCATGTGGCCACCTAGATTGTAAGTTGCATTTCTGGTTCTGCCTCTTGCATCTGGGTCTGATCAAGGAGAAGTATCATGTGACAATTTCTGGGAACAGTTCCTTAAAAGAGAATTGGTGCAGATACTTTGCACTCTTCTTCGTCATTTCCTCCATCCCAGTACCTAGAATACACATGTGATGGCTGGAGCCCTATTCTGAGCCACAAGGACAAAAGCCACACTCAGAAATTGCTGGAGTACTGAATGGAGGAAGCCACCTCTGGGAGGTCTTTGTGGGAGTGAGCTGCCACATCAGCCCAGGACTGTCTTCCCTGAGGCTTACAGGTGGGATTTGTTACCTGGGTTAGAATTCTGAGCCTACCCATTATAGAATTCTTTCCCCCTTAAAAGCAAGTGTTTTGTCCTTGGTTCTTGTTTTTTATATTCTGAGTGATCCTTTTCCATGGCTCTATTTGCAATTTTGGGTCCTTTCTGAGGTCTCTCAAAACTCTTTGGGACCAGAGGTATAGCTCAGTGGTAGAATGATTGCCTAGCACCAGTGAGGCCCTAAGTGTGATCCCCAGCACCCACAAAAACAAAGCAAAACAAAAACAGAACCCCGAAAGTTGTTTCTTTGGCCCAACCCTCTTTCCTGAACTTGTGCCCCATATTTCCATTCCCCAATTGCCATATCCAATTAGCTACTCATTCAACAAATATCTGCTGAGCACCCATGAATGTGCCAGGCTGTGCTGAGTGAATCAGGCACAACCCCTGCTCTCAAGAAGACTGGTTGAACTTGTGCTTCTGAAAGACTGCCCCCTGCCAGGTGGAGAAAGGCTAGTGGGGACTGAGACTGGATGGGAATGGGAGGCCAATGGGGTTGGTGCTGCAGCAATCAGTCCAGGACAGTGGCAGTGGCCTGAGCTAAGGGAGGGGAAGAAGGGTGGACTCCAGGGATATTTAAGAGGCAGAGCTGGTGCTATTCTGTTGGAGCAGGAAACAGGCTGCAAGTGACTGGCAGGTTTCTGGGTCCAGTCTGAAACAGGGAAACGGGAGGCCAGGTTTGGGGTAGTAATATGGAACTCTATTTGGAGCAAGTAGTGGTGTGGGGATCTACAAGTGACAATAGCAGAACTGAACCGAGAGTTGGTGAGCTCCCCAGGGAAGAGGCGAGGGTCTGAGTCCCCAGGTACAACCATTGAAAAGACCACCTGGTGCTGTTGGATTCCCTTTACTCCAACTCTTTTTTTCCATCTGTTCACAGAGCCCTTCTCCAAACAAGATTGCCATTTGGACACCACCATTCTTTGCTAAACCTCCTCCTGGCCTCCCTACCCACCTCCTGCCCATCCAGCAGAAGAAGGCTAAACTCCTGGGGCTGCCCTTCAAGGCTTTTCTTCCTCAGCCCGGGCCTTGGCCTCTTCTGGGCTCGCCACTCTTGCCTAGCCCCTCCCTAGTAGGGACAAACCTCACCCCGGAGGGAGGGGGCGCTCTTGCTCCTGCAGGCAAGGATTGGCAGGGGGTGGGGTGGAGAGCACAAAGCATTTTGGGGAACAGCACCCGTACCGTTCAGGTCCAGTTAAAGGGCATTGGCACAACCTAAGGAATTTCGGGGACCTGGGGAAGGTTGTGTGCGAGCGCCGGGGGCGTGACGAGGTTTGGCTGGGCAGCAGGGCCCCTCCCCGGCCACCACCCGCCGCGGCCCCTCCCCTCCAGAAGCTGGGCGGGAGTCCCAGCTCTGATTGGACAATGTTGGGGGGCCGTACAGCCCGACCAATGAGCGCGGGCCGGGCGCAGCGGCAGGCGGGGGGAACGAGGGGTGCCTGGAGCCGCGGCGCCGGCCGTCTGTGCTCGGCGATCCCGGCCCGGGCTAGGCGGGCGGGGCGGGGCGCGCGCCGCGGGAGCGAGCCTGGCGGCCCGCCGGGCCTCAGAGACTGTTTCCCCGCGCCGAGGTAGGGGTCGGCGGGAAGGGTACCTAGGGCGGGGGACCGGAATCCTAACACCTGAACGGTCATCTGCTCCAAGCCTGCTGGGGAGAGGGGTGTCTGCGAGGACAGCTGGGACCTCGTCCGTGCAGGGATCCTTCCTCGCTGTCTGCGGGGCCGGGTCTTTGGGGTGTCTCCCGGAGCCTGCTTCTGTCCAAACGCGCAGCCAGCAGCGCATCCAGGCGGGCGCCCTGCTCTCTGCGTCCCTTCCCCGGCTCCTGCCTTCGGGACTGCGTCCGTAGCCCGCGCACGGTCCACGCCGCCCCGGCTCTTAGGGGAGGCCGGGTCTATGCGGAGTGGGCCCAGACGCGTGCACCCACGTGTGGATCTCTGCAGAGCGCTCCTCCCACGCCCTCCAGTGAGTCTTCCTTCCAGAGCTGGGGGCGGGGGTGATGAATGGGACGGCTGCGGCTTTAGCTGCGCAGTCTTCCGCTGGCCGGGGGCGGGGAGGCGAGCGGCGGAGGCTGGCGTTGTGGTTTCTGGGCCTGGGTGGGTGACTCGGACACGTGCGCGGGAAGCTGTGTGTGGTGTTTGGAGGCGGGTGTGCGTGTGTCACGTGGACACAAGAGTGTGCCTGTGTGTGTGAGGGGGGTGCATTTCAGGATGGAGTGGCGTATGAAGACCGTCACGCAGATATGAGCGTGCACGTCTTGAGGGTGTTGCAGGAGTGTGCAGGGAGGGTTATGTCACAGGCCACAGGTCCTAGGACTGTGCCTTGATGGGTTTTCCCTGGACGGTGCATCTGTCAGGTGGGCTCAGAAGTGTAGGAAAAGTACACAGCTTATGTCCTTGAGGTTCCCCTAGGAAGAGATACCGGTTTTCCCCCACAGCCCTCGGCCCCTTCAGCACATAGATTGAGCACTTACTGTGTACTAGGACCCCACACTTGGGGGATCCTCTGCCTGTTCCTTGGTTTTTCACCTTTAGTCCCCATAGCAGCCAGAGTCATCTTTAACCTCATCCAACTGAGTCATTCCTCTCCAAACCCACCTCTGGCTTTGTATGACTCTTGGTATCTGTCCACAAAACCCCGCCCACCCCCAAACCAAGCCCAGAGTCCCAGCCAGGGATGGGTTTTCTGTTAATGCCAATGCGAATATGCGAATTCCCATTTTCACCCCCTCCTAAAATCCAGCTCATTGGTTTAAAAAAAAAAAAAAGCTTCAGTGCCACCTCCTCCAGGAAGCCATGGTTAAAGCCAGGATGGTGGACTGGGCTTCTCTCCAGATGTATCTCCTCATGCCATCAGATGCCTGTCCATTCCAGCCACATCAGCCTTCTTGCTGTTCCTTAAACAGAGCAAGGATTGTCCTGTCTTATGAAGTTAGCACTTGCTGGTCCCTCTTCCTGGATATCAACACAGCTTTCTCCTTACATCCTCCAGATGCATTGGAAAGGTCTTCAGGAACTGCACTGAATCAGTAGCATCCCCCAGTTCCTTTTGCTTGATCTCCCTTACTGCTGAAGCTTTCTTTAAAGTGCACGGCGCTTGACATAGTGCACATTAGCTACCCAGTTATTGTTTCCTGCCACTCCTAGAAATTAAACTGTGTGCAAGCAGAGACTTTGTCTTTTGGGTTCACTGCTTTATCTCGCTGCAGCTAGAGCAATACCTGGCATATAGCAGATGTTCAATGAATATTTATTGCATGAGTGAATGACTCTGGATTTGCAACCCAGGAGCCTGTGTCTCTACCTCTTCTCCAGCCTGAAGCCCCACTCTGAGGTTAGTTTTCCTGCTCCTCTGTGCCCCAGATTCCACAGTCCTGGGAGGCTGAGTCTGAGAGAACTATGGCCATATTTGCATGTTAAAAATTCTCCCATTAGCAACAGGTGTGGAGGATGGAAGTGGGGTAAAGTGCTGATGTGAGTGTGGAGGCAGGGAGACCTGTGTGCTAGAAGCAGTGAAAGGACAGTCAGAAAGGAGGTCAGAATCTGGGCTGCTTTTTTTTTTTTTTTTTAAAGATGGACTTTTTAAGGGATTTAAATTGGTGATCTCACCCAGCCCGCAGTAGGGAGATCAGAGAGGGCTTTCAGAGGAGGCATGTCTGAGCTGTCCTCCTGGCTGCAAAGGAGAGGGAGGTGTGTTCCTGGCAGAAGGCACAGCTTGTACAAAGGCCTGGCAGCAGAACAGTTTGCAGTTTGGAAAGCTTCAAGTAGTGTGGTATAGTTGGAGTGGAGAGTAGGTGTAAGGTGGGGGAGCAAGAGTGGGCAAGAGGGAGAGGATCCCTCTAGCCCCTGGATTTCCTGCGGAAGGTCCAGTAACAACTAGGAGGATGCTGTTCCCAGGTCTGCAATGGAGACAGGATGAAGAGCAGGTTTGGGGAAAGATGCTGAGTTGACTCAAGGCCCTGTTAGAACTGAGCTACCCAGGAGCAAAGACGGGGAGGAGGCAGCAATCTGGAAAGAGTTGGGCTAAAGGCACAGATCTGGAGTGGAGAGGAAAGGGCAGAGGGAGAGGTGAGGCCCAGAGACTGTCAGCTTCCTGGGGTGAACCAAGGGGATACCCTAGGTTAGCTCTGAGACAGAGCCCACATCAGTGCTTGGGAGTGCCCCATGAGTGGTGGGAGGCCACAATCCTCACAGCAAGCATCCTCAAGTATGACTTGGCACCATACTACTGGGCCTCCCTTGAGGGGACTGAGTCATCCCAGGCGGGGGTGGGAGATGCTAAGGGCACCATTGCCAAGGCCATCAAGACACTTGTCAGCAACATAAACAGGGCTCCAGTGAGGCAGTTCAGGGAAGTCAGGGGCACCTTCCATGTCTGGCCAGGATGGCCTCCACCTGCTTACAACTTTCCATTCTGGCCAGCCCTCTGCTGGTCAGGGCTGCTCCTCCTTTTCCTGGGCCGTAGCTAGTCCCCTATCTCAGCCTGGCACTGGGGTTCACAGTATCCTTCCAGAACTCAGAATGAGGCTTGACTGGTACTTGTAGTCACCTGAGGCAGGGCTGCTTTTACCTGTATGGATGACAGCAGGGTCTGTCTGTTCTGTCCTTCTCTGGGCCTTTGGTGAGGGACCCAACTGGATGTGGCACGTTTTGATGAGGTGGCCAGGCTAAGCAGGCATCTGAAGCCAGACGTATGAATGCTTGGGTTGCAGATGCTTGGTGGGCTGGGACCCAGCCTGGGAGGAGAAGCCTGAGTGTGTGTGTGTGTGTGTGTGGCCGTTCCTGAGCTAGGCAGCTGAAGTGGGTTGTACTTTGCACATTGGGTTCTCTCTCAGTGGCTTCCAGATGCAGACCTGTCAGCCCCACATCTCGGTCACAAAGTGCTTCTGTTTGTGAACCTCACTGACTTCCTTCCATGGCTTTGGGAGTAGGCTGGATGGTGGCCATCTGACTGATTTACGAATGAGGAAGCCCAATGACTTGTCCCAGGCGGCATAGCCCCAGTCTGGGAGGACAGAGTGAGCCCCAGGGAGGACCCGGCTCTGCCTGGGACACACAGGCAAGCCCAGTGGGCAGCTCCAGGTGGGCCCTGTGGGAAGTCCAGACTTACCTTCAGGGATGGGGATCCCATGGCCCTCAGAGGGTGCTGGCTTTACCCCCAATCCTGAGGCTTGTGTACATGCAAACCTAAAGATATACCAGTGCACATGAACACACTTACAACACCCATAGACCACACTGAGAGCTTTTGGTCTCCCTACAGATGTGCTTTTAAGTGTGAACACTCAGATACACACTGTGCTTGGCTCACAGTGCCTCTTGAGCATGTTCTCACACTCAGACACACACATTCACATACAGCCTTGGGCACCAGGCCCTGTCGCTTGGACACGCGGCAGGAATCTCTGGCCTCCCTAGCCCCCTCCCTCTACGTGCTTAGTCACCTGAATTTGATCCAGGCAGGAGGGAGGGATGGATGGAGGGCCTGACGTCAGCCCTCTCAGCCACCTCCTGCTGCCGCCAGCGCATCCATCTGGGACCCAGCTTGTCCCAGGCAATCATAACCGCTCACTTCTACCGAGCTTCCTTTGCAGGCCTGTTCTGAGTCTCCAATGGGGATCAGCTCCTTTATACCTCGCAACCACCTGGGGAGTGTGAACCGAAAGGTCCCTACTTGCTGTGACCCCAGGTCCATTCCTGCCCCTTCCTGGGCCTCATTTCCTTATTTGAGTAAAAGGGGAAAGGGAACTAAAGGAGGGTGGCCTCTTGCTGGATAGCAACCTCAGGGAAATCACATGCAAATTTGATGGACCAGGGAAGCCTGTGGCTTTTACCTGTGGTGCTTCAGTTCCCCAGTCACCGCCTGAGGCCAGAGTGCAGAGCTCCTGGCTCTGCTTTCTATCCCCCTTATGTGAACTGGGGCCTGAGGCCTGGTGGAGTTCCCTTGCTGAGGCTGCTTTCCCTTCTGTGTAATGGGGACAGGGCTGTAATGATCACTATGGCAACCACCCATTCAACAAAGTCCTTATCTTGTGGAACTTGCATTTTGGAGGGAGATGCTAGGCCTGCAGAGTGAGAGGGAGGGTAAGGGTCACTTAGTAGATGGAGCCTGGCCAGGCATGGAATCTTTGATCCTAGGACCCCTGCTTCCTGCAAGCAATCTGGTTTCCAAAGCCTTGGAAGCTCCAGTCCCACTCACTGCCTCCCTCACCTCCTCCAGGAAGGCCTCCCTGGCTCCTGTCTCACAACCTCTCGTTATTCTCTAGGTCCAGCCTCCACATCTTTTTCTATTGCCAGTGTGAATCTCCTTCCCTCTTCCTTTCTTCATGTCAATATCAGCTGTGCTGCCTCCAGGCTACTACCCGTTCAACACGCTGTGTGCCAGGCAAAGGATCTGAACCACGCCCCTACCCACGGTCTACCTCAAGTCTTGCTGTGGACCTAGGAAGTCTGGGAAGGTATGGTGTTGGTACAGATGGGGAGACTGAGGCTCAGAGTTGGCGAGAAGCTTTCTTAGGGCCCTGTGGTGGGTCAGCAGGCAGAACTGGAACCTAGCACAGGCTTCTCCATGGCCAGTGCACCCCAGCCAGCCCTACCTCCTTGACATCCTTAGCAAAGCAAGGAGATGGGGAAGTGAGGGGTTAAAGAGAAGCATGGCCCTCAAATTCACTGTGGGGGGACAGAGGAAGTTACCAATAAACAGGAAATGTGGAGGTTTAGGATTCCACTCACTTCCTTTTCCTGAGAAGATGCTGAGTCCAGCACAGGAAGTAGGGGGGCATTGGGCTGGGGTGGGACCAGCATGCATCCTGGGGCAGAAATGGGGTCTGAGTCTGAGAGTCAGAGGGCAGGATGTGGCCCAGGGTCTGGCAGGAAGTAAAGGGTGGGGGCTGAGGCTGAAGGTTGCCTGGGGCTTGAGCTGGGGCTACTACTTTACCTCGGACCTGGTTTATTCTGCAGTAGGTCCAGAGTAGGTTTGAGCCCACACTTGGGGAACATCTTGGCTTGAGCAGATGGGGCACACATTTTTACCACATGAACACGCTGGAAGGGAAAACCAGAGAAATATGGAACAACATTTTAGTGGAATAAAGTATTGCTTGACAGCTACCAAATTGGCAGCCTCCTCTCCTAATGGACCTTGTCCTAGGCTGGAGGCTCTGCTGGGGCAGCGAAGTGAGTAGCCAATGTCACTCCATGGTCTTGGAGAGTAGGAAAGGAGGAGAGAGGCAGGAGTCCCAGGGAAGTCTTCCAGGAAGCAGTGAGAGGGATGGGGATGAGGACTGGAACATCAGGGAGGCTTCCCGGAGGAGGCAGCTGGGCCTCAGCACCAGGGAAGCCGCAGTATCACTATTGCCCAGCCCAGCTTCCAGGGGCAGAGCTGGAAAGCTGTGCCATCAAGGAGTGGGACTGGTGAGTCACTGGGCTGCGTGTTGGGTGGGGCCGAGCTTCTTTGGACTGCCTTAGAGCTGCTAGGCCACCAGTCTTCTACCTATGCTGTGCTTCCTATGAAGTGTGGCCGAAACGACTGTGTCTATTTGCAAGCGGGTGACATTGAGGTCTGGGGGCTGGCATGCAGCACAGCCAGATGAGGTCCTGGGATTCACGCGGCAAGTAGGAACAGATCTGAGATTGGGTCCTGGCAATCCAGGCAGAGGGCATGGAGGTGGGACCTGCAGGGCTATGGCTGCAGTGGGAGAAGGGTTTAGGGCTGACATCCTTGCGCTTGGCCAGTTTGACATTCAGGAGTGAAACCTTCTCTGCCTTCTCTCAGGTTCCCAGCAAGGCTACGCATTGCCCTGGACTGAGGCAATGGAGGGCGGTCCAGCTGTCTGTTGCCAGGACCCACGAGCAGAGCTGGTGGAGCGGGTAGCAGCCATTGATGTGACCCACTTGGAAGAGACCGATGGAGGCCCAGAGCCTGCCAGGAATGGCGTGGGTCCTCCACGCCGGGCCAGAGCTGCCTCTGTGATCCCTGGCAGTGCTTCAAGGCCCCCCCAAGTACGGCCCAGCCTCTCAGCTCGGAAGCTCTCCTTGCAGGAACGGCCAGTGGGAAGCTGCCTGGAGGCCCAGACTGGCCCTTACGCCACAGGGCCTGCCAGCCACATCTCCCCTCGAGCCTGGAGGAGGCCCACTATCGAGTCCCACCGTGTGGCCATCTCAGATGCAGAGGTTGGTGGGGCAGAGCTAGGGTTGCTCAGGAGCCCACTCCCTGTCACGCAGGCCTCACGAAGGCCTGTTTCTGCCTCATCTGTATCACATAATTCTCTAGCTTTAGCTTGCATAACCGTAGAGCTGGAGAGCTTACTTCCTGACAGTATGGCCTCCTCACACCCAGGGAAGCTCCCTCTGAGTTAAAGGCTGCTTTCCATGAATCCTACAATCCTACCCCCAGCCGAGGCCTAGGAAATAGGTCCCTCCCTTGTCCTCTAAGAAGTCCTCTTAGAGATTTAAAAATAGATGATGTATACCTCCACCTCCTAAGTCTTCCCCAGCTCCCTGCCCCTCCCTTCTAATCCTGCCTCTTAGAGTCTGCTCTGACTCAGAAGCTGCCAGCAGGCTTCCATCCTCTGGGCTCCTGCTGGCCTTGTCCATGCCACTTATATCTGCAAGTGAACTCTACAGATGGCAGAGGTTGAGAGTTTCATGCCTGAACCAAGGCTCTCTCTTTTGTCTCCAAACCTCCCCCATCCTTGTTGTCCTTGTAGTCAAGGCCTTCTCTTTCAGCTGCTTCTGGACAAACATGCTTGTGGTTTTTTTCACATATTGGGATTTCCCACACCCAGAGTCGAACAGAAATTGATGCATTTCCTCCTCACTACATAGGGAGGTCTGGAACAACATTTTAGTGCAATAAAGTATTGCTTGACAGCTACCAAATTGGCAGCCTCCTCTCCTAATGGACCTTGTCCTGAGCTGGAGGCTCTGCTGGCTTATTCTTATCTGAGGCTTCTTCTTATCTAGGGTGGCCATGGCACCACCAAGCTTCCCCATTCAAACTTAAAAGGTTGGTTAGACCTGGGAGTCTGGGAATTAGGACCTGGGGCTGAGGGTTAGTCTTTGAACAGGCTCCTGATGTGGGAGCAGTGTCACCTCTGGATCAAGCTGTACCTGATGCTCACCTTTTCCCCCAGGACTGTGTGCAGCTGAACCAGTACAAGCTGCAGAGTGAGATTGGCAAGGTAGGACTGGGGCAGGAGAAGAGCAACAGGGATTTCAGGGTCCTCATCTTGGCATTCTTTTTTCCTCTGTGGGTGGGAATGGGAAGCAGATCCAGGAATGCCCTAGGCTGAATGTGAGAAAAGTTTTGTCCTCTGTGGGAAATAGCTAAGGGGAGAACAGGTGACCAGGAGGGATGGAGGAAGGCACGGAAATGTGCTGGGCCAGGCAGGGGAGCTCCCATGGCACAGAAGTATCCTCCCTGTCATTTAGAAATAGATGCCCATGAACCAGCTGGTGCTGGGGGTGGAGATAGGGTTCAGGGCAGGGGCCTGGGGAGCTGTCAGGTTTACCATATCCTGAGCTGGTCCTGCGGGAGAGAAGTGGAGTGACTTTCTGTCTGCAGGGTGCTTACGGTGTGGTGAGACTGGCCTACAACGAAAGTGAAGACAGGCACTACGTGAGTCTGGGGACAGGAGGGAGGTGTTGGGCAAGCTGGGCCATGGAAGCCTGGAGGGTGGGCAGAAGTGCTGGGGAGACAGGGTCGAGCTATCTGGTAAGGGAGTGAGCTCCTTGTCTATAGGGGTGTGAAACGGGCATTAGCTTCCTGACACTTGGATGTGTAAGCAGAAGCCAGTTTCCTCTGAGGGGAGAGTTCCAGAAAGGCTCGTCAAGGGAGCAGGGGGAAGGCCTAGACTCAGATATGGCCACCTTTTATCCCAGTGTAACACCTACCTGGGCCACATGCTCAATGCCAGTGGCAGATGCCCAGTGTGCCCTTCTATACCTCAGTCCACATGTAACCAGCCTCTTCTAGCCCATGGTTGCTGACATTTCCGTTCCCCTCTCCTCAGGCAATGAAAGTTCTTTCTAAAAAGAAGTTACTGAAGCAGTATGGCTTTCCACGTATGTATCTGTTTGGTCCTTGGGAGCTGCTAGCCTGGGGGCAGAGGAAAAGACCATGGTCCCCAGCTAGTTTCAGTTAGGAGTGGGGACAGTATGAATGAAGGCTTGGGGATGGCATATACCTGGTGGGTTGGGACAAGATCATGGTCTTGGGAAATTCGTGCTTGAGACGATTGCAAGGCCATGAAGAGGCCCAGCTCCTGGAATGAGGATTTGATTTCCTTTCCTGGTCATAGGTCGCCCTCCCCCAAGAGGGTCCCAGGCTGCCCAGGGAGGGCCAGCCAAGCCGCTGCTGCCCCTGGAGCGGGTGTATCAGGAGATTGCCATCCTGAAAAAGCTGGATCACGTGAATGTAGTCAAACTGATTGAGGTAGGAGGTGGTAGCCAGCAGGTGGGAACCTGTGTGTTCTGTCTCGTAGGAGCAGTCCTGGTGGGATTAGGGAGGTGCCCCGCATAGACCCAGGCCCTACTGAGGTAGCAGGTATGGCTGAAATCGCCCAGGGCAGGCAAAACTTGGGTCAGGGGCTACAGGGAGACATCAGGGGCTAACTCTGGCTAGTCAGGGATGTTTGCTTTGAGGGTAAGGAGCTGCCCCAGAGGCAAAAAGTGAGCCCCTCACTGCAAGGAAGAAAGGCTGATGCCATGTGGTGGGTCAGCATTCGGGGTCAATGATCAACACTTGTCTGGCACCTGTGCATTTCCTGTTCCATATCTGGGGTGGCTTCAGAGTATACTAGGGGTCCTGGGGCTGGCAAGGTCAAGGAGGCCTGAGCCCTCTCGCCCCATGCCTCCTCAAGCCCTACCCCCATGTCTCCTCCCTCTAACCAGGTCCTGGATGACCCAGCTGAGGACAATCTCTATTTGGGTGAGTGACCCAGCTCATTGCCGCAAAAGCTTGCCTTAGGCTGGCCCCAGGGCTCCCTGGGGATACACATGACCTTCAGGTGACTATGTGAATGCACTGACTTCTGAAGGTAGAGGGAAAACACACATCCTCAAGCTCTGAGTTCCCAACAAATATTTCTGTGTCCCTACCCCCTGTTCTCCATGGATTGGTGAGACAGTGGATCAGATTTGGGATCTATACTCAGGTTGAGTCAGGAAGCTCTGTGCCTTACTTTCCTTACCTGTAAAATGAGATAATAGGGCTGGGTATGTAGCTCAGTGGTAGAGCACTTGACTAGCATGTGTGAGGCTGTGGATTCAGTCCCCAGAACTACACACACACACATACACAAAATAATAACAGTTTTTAAAAGATGGGATAATGGCCAGGCATGGTGGTGCATGCTTGTAATCCTAGCAACTAGGGAGGCTGAGGCATGAGGACTACAAGTTCAAAGCCAGCCTCAGCAACTTTGTGAGGTCCCAAGCAACTTAGTGAGACCCTGTCTAAAAATAAAAAATAAAAAAAAAAGGCTGGGGTTGTGACTCAGTGGTTAAGTGTCCCTGGGTTTGATCCCTAGTACAAAAAAACAAAACAAAACAAAACAAAACAAAACAAAAAACCAAAGATGGGATATTGGTGGCATTTACTTCATAAAGATGATGTCAGGAGAAAATGAGCTACTATACACAGAAATTAATACTAATGTTATTATTTAAGTTCTTAATATCGGCTTTAGGACTGGGCTTAGAGGAGGTCTCAAAAAATGGGACAGAAGGAGAACCAGTTTAGGATTAGAGGCCAAGGCTTGAGTCTGTACTCCATACCCTACCTGCTTGTGAATATTTCTGCTCTGTCTCTGAACCTCAGTTCCCACCTGCAAAAGGGGTTCATACTGTGGTCCTCACCTGGCACCTGAGGATCAGATGAGGCAGTTCCATAGCAGACTCTGCTCTCATCCATGTACTTCCTCTGGTATCTTGAGACCATGTCCCTTGAGCATACCTGCACGCCTGCCCGACTCCTACCCTCTGAATAGGAAGGGACTTTGGCATGAGCTGCTTGGCCAGTGTGGCTAAATCTTACCTTCTTTCTTTTCTTTTCTTTCAGTGTTTGACCTCCTGAGAAAGGGGTGAGTTCCCCATCCTGAGCAGGCAGGTCAATTCTAATCCAGGTTTCCCTTTCCCTCCCTGTATCCCTCAGACCAAGGGTCAGCTACTGTAGGAGAAATCAGAGACCTAGGCCCTGCCTTCAGGAGCTCTGGTCAGCGGGGTAAATAACAGACTAAGAGGATCATTCTTGGAAGGCTGGTGGGGTTCGCTGAGACTGGAATAGTCGTGGATACCTCTGGAAGAGGGTGTGGGTTTTTAGCCAGGCCTCCAAAAACTGGGAAGAAGTTTTGGGTGGAAGAAAGGGAGAAGAAAGGAGTGTTTTTTAGGTGAAAGTTTACTAGAATGATCCTGAAGGATTCTTTCAGCCTCTTTACACCAAGTTTGTGAATTGAGTACGTGGGACTCTATTCCTTCCCATTAATGAGAGGGAAAGCTGAGGACCAGAGGGTAAAGGGCTTGCCCAGGGTCACACAGCAAGTCACTGGTGGAGCCTAGGGTTCAAACACATGCCTGGCCTGTTTGACTTTGATGCAGCATGTGGGCAGGGGGCTGGGTGAACAGGGACCCTCACTGCAAAGAACTTGAATGCAGCCTGTGGCTTGTGTCTCTGCCTGGGGGCCTTTCTTACCATAATTTGGGAAGGAGGGGATGGAGTGGTTTCCCTTTAAGATTCAGAGGCTTTCAAACATTTTTATGTTATTCATATCAAGAACTATATGTTTATATCGCTATCCATTATTGTAGCTGAAACCAAACTTTTACAGAATAGTAAGTACCTGTATTACATAATAAAGCAAATATCTATCATTATCTACTACATTAGGGGAAAACAACTGCCACCACTAAATTGATTTCATGACCCTCTGTTGGATCTGGATCCAGAAAGACACTGCCTTAAATGGCATCTTTGCAATTCTTTGATTATAGATAATTAAGTCCTTAGAAGAAGAGATACAAACCAATGGAATTTATGATAAAACTGCTTTGAAATTACGATCGGAAAGGGTATTTGTGTGTGTGTGTGTGTTTAGGTTTTCATTACGCGGGAGAAGGTGATTCTTGGTTCCTCGGGACCTGTGCGCGCACAGGGCACCCTGGAGGTCGTGAGGGGCCTCAATGGCTGGCTAGTCCCTGTTCCCTTCCCCTGCGGCAGTCCTGACCATCCTTATTCGGCTAAGCATTCCTCTCCACTCCTTCCTCACAGGCCGGTCATGGAAGTGCCCTGCGACAAACCCTTCCCGGAGGAGCAAGCTCGCCTATACCTGCGGGACATCATCCTGGGCCTCGAGTACCGTGAGTGAGCGGATCCTGTCCCTTGAACTGGGGCTCTGGGATTCAGAAGTGGGCAGAGGTAGGCTAAGCAGGGCCTGAGCCGTTCCTGTCCGTCAGCATCCGTCTGCCAATCAGCGTTAGTGGAGGCGGGGCATGACTCTTAGGGCGGGGCCGACACTGTTTTCCTTGAGCACGCGCAGATCCTTGCGCTGAGTCTGGTCCTCACTGCATCTCTGTGAGCCCCGGGTTCTCTGTATCTTTTGCTCGGTTGAGTTCTTAACCAAGCTTAACCTCTCCACAGGTCCTCAATAGATGCAGGATGGAAGGGATCTATGTCCGGCTTTTTTGGGGACTTCTGTCCTGGCCTGGGGCTGGTGGGTGGTGGCAGGGTGGATTCAGCTAGTGAGGAGCCCCAAGGTGCTGAGAGCTCAGAGGGGAGATGTTAACTTAGGCTGTATGTCTGGAATCCATTTACTCATTTGCTCATCCATTTCATCTATTCACTTCGTTTATGGTTACCTTCAAAGTGGGGGGGGGACAGGGGAAACGCAGTGAGGACAAAGACCCAGACCTGACCCCAAGGACCTAGAAGAACAGGGACCTAAGCAGGCAGATAATATAGGGTGGTGCCTGACAGTGCCAGGGAGGCACAGGGTCCAACCAGGCCACTTGTGACAGGGATGTGAAGGTTGAGTAAGAGTTCATAGGGCAGTTTTTGGAGGATGGGGGAGGCAGAGAATGCCAGGCAGAGGCAGGAGGGGAGTGGGGCTATACTGTTGAAGGATGCGGACAAGTTCAGTCTGGTTGAAGCATCCAGTGGGCAGTGGAGGTTGGTTAGTAAAAGATGAGCTGGAAGCAATATCCAGGCCACACCAGGAGGGCTGGGGTGCCTCCCGGGGGACCTTCTTGACTTCATTCCCTCTGCATTCTGAGGCCTGGAGGCACTGAGCAGGGGAGGGGCGTGATGGGATTGGTGAAAGCTCAGTCTGGCAGCTGTGTGGTGGCTGGATTCAAGGGTGAGAGAAGGCCAGCTGGCCAGGGAGGAGGCTGTTTCTACACCTCAAGTGACAGATGGTGAGGCTGAGATTAGGGCAGTGGTGGGAAGGATGTGAAGGAGATGGGGGTGACCAGCATGGGATAGCTGACTGGTTCAGGGAGAGGAGGGTCCCCAGACCTATGTTCCCATCTCTCTAAAATCTTAACTTGGTTTGTTTGGAGCGTGTGCTCCCTGGGGGAACAGGGTGGGAACCTAACTGAGGTGTGATCTGCAGTGACAGGAACAGACTGTTTTTATCCTGCTTGAGCCTCTCCAGTGCTCTCAGAATAATAGTCTGTTTGTAATATGGGGAAACCGAGGCACACAGAGGCGAGGTCTTTGCAGATGTCCCTAGCAAGGGCCTAAAGGCACAGGACAGAAAGGGGACATTTTACAGTCAGGATGGTCAATGGGGGGGCTCAGTCCTGCCTGAACTTGGCTCCACCCCTTCCTGTTCTCAACCTTTTTGGACAGCTGAGGGGCTGTTGTCTGCCATTCCTTATCCCTCCAAAAGCAAGCTGATCTCAAATGTTTCTTGGCTGAAGCCTGCAGGACCCTGCTGATCACAGTGAAGGGCTTCTCTGGAGTGGGCAGTTAGTGCCTGCTGGTGGATGAACAGAGGCACAGGAGGGGGGGTGGTGGTGGTGAAGACCTGCCATGTGATTCTGACCCCAAGAAGGGAGAGTGGAGGCTGCCCTGAGAGTACTTTCCAGTCAGAGAGGCCCAGACCTGATCCTCAGTAAATGGAGCAAGTGCAGCAATGCAGGTGATGGGACACAGTGGGATGGGGAATACATTATGAACTTGAGCCCACAGGGATCACTGATGGGAGGTCTGAGAGAAGGAGAAGTCGAAGATAGTCCCAAGGTTTTTGGTGACTGGTGATATGGCTTTAATGGAATGGGAAATGCTGGGAGAAGGACAGGGGTTTTATTTTCCATTTGCTGTTGGTGGGTAGGATTTGCAGACAGAAATAAAGTTCTGAGTTAGACATGTTATTGCAATGTATTGACATGAATATAGATCCATCTGTCATTATATCTGTTGGATAAAGAGCCTGGAGTTGAGGTCTAGGATAGGGTTTGAATTAAGACTTCGAGACCACTTTTCATGGTTAAATGTCCATCTGCCTGATCTGTGCTCTCATGGGTGTGGTCCAGGTCCTTGTGTGCCTGGCACACAGCAGGCCATCAGGAAAGGACCACTGGTTTGGTGGTTATGGGAGTATGGCACTCCCTCCTTTTCCCCCCAGGCTGCTTCTCCTCTTATCCCTTCCCTCTCTTTCCTCCATTTCCAACATTCTGGGTTCTGTTGGTCCCAGTGAAGATGTCACTGAGGAGGAAGGTCACAAGTTGATGGTGTGGAGTGGGAGTCAGAGCCTCTTCTTTCTCTCTGGTCATGTCTGCTTGAGCCACCCATCCCTTCCTGGCAGTGCCAACTCAGGAGGCAGGGCTGGCTCCCAGCCTAGTAGGGCATTTCTGATTCTGGCTTCATTCTTCTAGAGAAAGCTGATCCTTTTCTTAGCCATATTCATTCTGATAGTCTCAAGGCCTCAGGTGCCCTCCCTCTCTGAAACCCCATCATCTCAGATCCTGCGGGCTGAAGTAGTGCACCTATAGGATATTAAGGTCCCCTAGGATATTATAAACCAACCATCCGTCCTAGGAGTAGGGACATTTTTGACAGGGCTGCGTTGGGCATGGAACTGGGAAAGGGTTTGGATGGGCTTTGGGCTTGCAGACAGTGCTCATGTGGGAGGGGTAGAGACAGCCTCTGGAGGATCTCCTTCCCCCAGTTTCCTCTGACTGGCAACAGGTGCCTTGTCTGTCATGGAAAAGAGCACTGGTCTTGGAGTCAAAGACTCCTAAGAGTCCTTTACTGGCTCTGCTGTTAATAACTTGGGCCAAGCATCTTCACCTGCATAGTGGAGTGGATGGCCCTGATGTCCTCTTCTGAGGTCCTCAGGATATGATAGTGTGGGCTTCCACATTGGCCTGCCTGGCTGGACAAGGCAGGTGAGAGTTCCTGGGCAGTGGTCCCCAGGCCAGCGCTCCAGCTGCTTCTCTTTGCAGTGCATTGCCAGAAGATCGTCCACAGGGACATCAAGCCATCTAACCTGCTCCTGGGAGATGACGGGCATGTGAAGATTGCCGACTTTGGCGTCAGCAACCAGTTTGAGGGCAATGACGCTCAACTATCCAGCACGGCAGGGACCCCAGCATTCATGGCCCCTGAGGCCATTTCTGATTCTGGCCAGAGTTTCAGTGGAAAGGTGATTCCCAGGGTCTGGGCCAGGTGGGGGTTCAGGTAGAGATGCAGAGCAGCTTGCAGCAGGGTCCAGTTTCAAAACTTGTGCATACCAGGGTCCCTGCATCTACAGGGTGACGTATTTGTGTCTTCCTTGGATCCTGACATGTTCCCCAACTTTGACCTCCTCAGGTATTCCAGCAAAATGGTCTGATACCTCCCCTGCAGATATTTACTGCTGCTTGCTATATGCTGGGTTCTAGGCTGGGCCCTGCTCCCCAACTTCTGCATGCTGAAAAGGGCAGAAGGGCTCATGGTTCAAGGGAAGGTATAGGCCATGTCAGATCTTGGACATGGCAGGGGCTGAACTGGGCCTCAAAGACTGGGGAGGATTTGAGCAGGAGGTGGAGCCCGGAAGAGGTCTGAGAGGCGTGGGATAGGTGCAGGGTTTAGAGAGCCTGGAAGTTTTGGCTTTTACCTAAGTGATAGTTCTACAGTGTTGCTGCAGCAGGTGTGTCCCCTGGGCACATGCCTGCGAGCTCACTGCCCAACGGCAGCTGCCAAAGAGGGGAGAGTTGAGAAGAGTTTGGACAGGGGTGGAAGCTGCCTGGACCTCAGAGGTTAGGGATGTAGGCTTTTTGTTTGTTTGCGTATTTGTTTCTTTTACTTTTTATTTGGGGAAGGGAATATAGCTCAGGGGTAGAGCATTTTTCTAGTTTGTATGAGATCCTAGGTCTGCTCCTTAGCACTGCAAAACCAAAAAACAAAAACCCAAACAATGCAAAAACAAACAAACAAAACTAACCGTAAAAAGCCTTTTATTTTGATATCTTTTTTTTTTTTTTAAGAGAGAAGGAGAGAAGAGAATCAATTTTATTTATTTTTCCATCTGGCCTTTGTTTTTCTGACCCTTAGTTGAGTATGTGGCACTGTGGTTTGAACCTGGGTCCTTGTGCATGCCAGGCAAGTGCTCCAACCACTGAGCTACTGCTCCAACCCCAATTTTTATATAATTCTAAATTATAGAAAAGTTGTAAGAATAGTACAAATAAATTCTGTATAACTTTTTACCCATTCACCAATTATTCACAGCTTGTCCCATTTGCTTTTCCATTTATTTATTCATTTATTTATTTATTTATTTTTGTTACTGGGATTGAACCCAGGGGTACTCTACCACTAAGTTTCATCCCCAGAACCTTTTTTTTCTTTTTATTTATTTTTTTGGTACCAGGGATTTAGCCCAGGGGTGCTTACTGAGCTACAACCCCAGCCCTTTTTTTTGAGGCAGAGTCTCACTAAGTTGCTTAGGGCATTGCTAAGATGCTGAGACTGGCTTTGAATTTGTGATCCTCCTGCCTCAGCCTCTAAGTAGCTGGAATTACAGGTGCGCGCCACTGTCCCCAGGTATCTCTATTTTTATTTGTATTAATATTACATTTTTCTGGGCCATTCTGAAGTTAATTTGGAGACATTGTCCCTTTACCATTATGTGCTTTAGTGGATATTTCCTAACAAGGATATTCTCTTGCATCCTCAGTGCAATGATCAAAATTAAGAAATTTATCATTGATAAAACTTACATAATTTAAAATATATATTTAAATCATTGTAGTTTATATTCTGCCATTTTTCTCCATATTGTCTTTTGTAATTTTTTCTGGTCCCAGATACAACCAAGGGTCATTTGCCTCATTCGCTTGTCTCTTTGGCATCCTCTGATTTAGAAGTATTCCCTGGCTCCTTGGCTTTTGTTTGTCATTCCTAACCTTGACTTTTATATGTGTGTGTATGATGCTGGGGATTGAACCCAGGCCTTTGCACATGCTAGGCAAGTGCTAAGCTACATCCCCAGCCTTCTGACCTTGGCATTTTTGAAGAGAACAAGCCTGTTATTTTGTAAGATTGTAAAATGTGTCCGTTTGCGTAAGTCTGGAGTTCCCAGACTGGATTCCAATGCTGCATCTGTGGCAGGGATATGTAGGTAGAGATTCAAGAACCATTCCTACGAGAAAGGAGATGGATACCAGGAAAAGTGGGAGTCTGCAGGGGGAAATAAAGAGAGAGCACACAGGGGGATCCAGGTAGGGCGAGCCCAACGTGGTAGTGGTGCACAGGAGTGGAATGGATAGGGCCTTGCCGTGGCAGGGGCTGCATCTGGTATCAGGAAGAAAGTGGATGATGGCTTCTTCAGTGGATTAGCAGGAGAAGGGATGACCCCTTGAAGCAGGAGCTGGTTTAATACATATAAGTTCAACATATAGTGTCATTTCTGGGATGCACCTATCTCACAAATGTGACCCTATGAATGAAAGAGGCATACATCTGGTTTGAGCCTGTCCCAAGGAGACTCAGAAACTCTGGATGGCAGCAGCTCTGTTCTGGTCTCCCCTAAGTCCCAGTGCTCAGCACAGAACCCAATGTGGTGCAAGCATCTGGGAGTGTCTGTTGAATGAATAAGTGATTGCGGGAGGAGACCCTTTCCCACAGTGCACTGCAGTTGGGTGTGCAGCGGGCAGTGGTGCCTGTTGGGGTGCTGATGTGAGCATGTTTCCTTCTAGGCCTTGGACGTGTGGGCCACGGGGGTCACGCTGTACTGCTTTGTGTACGGGAAGGTGAGTTCTGGGGAGGTTGGCACTGTGTGCTGGGTCCAGTGAGCCAAACATAGGGGATGGATACTGTCCTTCTTTTGTTTCCTTAAGTAAAGTGGCTTTTGAAAGAGCCCACCTGGCTCAGAGAAGACTGAAGAAGAGGTTTCTTCTGTTTCCTCTCTTCCCCTTGGGAGGGATCCACATGAAGGATTCTGGACAGCAAACCTCTGAGGGAGGTGTCGATGGTGGTGTTGCCTCCTCTCCAGCTAGAGTGCTCCCTGTCCTCTGTCCCTTGCCACCAATCATTCATTCATCCATGCATTCACTAAATTGTTTATTCATTCAACAAATCATCTTTCACTGTTCTGGATCAGACTGGGCCTGGAGAACATGATTGAGATCCCTGTCCACGGTTCTTTTTTTTTTTTTTTAAAGAGAGAGGGACAGTGAGAGAGATAGAATCAATTTTTATTTGGTTTTTCACATAGCTTTCGTTGCTCAGACACTTAGTTGTGTACGTGGGTGCTGGTGTTTGAACCTGTGTACTCGTGCATGCCGGGCAAGCGCCACAACCACCGAGCCACCGATCCAGCCCCTGTCCACGGGTTCTTACACTCTCGGGAAGCACCAGGCCCTGGGGGGTGAAGGTGTTGCTGCAGGTGGTATGACCCTGGCAGGTACACCTAGCCTCATAGTTCCCTTAGTGACTTGGTTATTCAGTCACATTTGTTGAACCCCTGCTGTGTGACAGGCCCTGAACAAGTTACATGGGGTCCTTACCATGTGTCTGGGGACCCTGAGCTGCCCCCTGCTCCTGGATCTGCCAAGGATCAAGGCTCTGTGCCTGCATCCTTTGTCTGCCTCTCCCCCCACACAGTGCCCGTTCATCGATGATTACATCCTGGCCCTGCACAGGAAGATCAAGAATGAGGCCGTGGTGTTTCCTGAGGAGTGAGTTGTCCACCCAGGGGACCATGGGGGTCTCGCTTCTGGGGATGGGTGTCTGAGCTTTAGCAGGGATTTTTGCCCTTTGAGGGGCCCACCCCAGCCTGCAGATCTGGAGGTAGGGGTGCTCTTCCTGGGGAGGGGACCTTGAACAGATGGAGGGGTGGGACCACTCAGGGTTAGATGGCATTGTATAGAGGGACCTCTGAGGCCCAGAGTTGGGCAGGAATGACCCCCCCCCCCCGTCACACATTCACATCAGTTCTTCACTGTAGAACAGCAAGGCTCAGTGGTACCAATCCCACATAGTCCCTGGACCCAAGTGCAAATTCTACCGTTGCCACCTGGGATTGGTGTCGGGGCCATTCAAGGTGGCAGTGTGCTTCTCAGTTCCCAGATGGAAAAGTGGAGGCTCTGGAAGAGAGTTGCCAGTGGGGCTGGTGTTTGAAGCTTCGCTCCTCCCATAGTGACTGAGGTCTCTGAGTCCAGGAGGACTGTCTGAGAGGCCTCCATGGTCACCCCTGGGTCTTCTGATTATGTCTTTGGCTTCTGCGGCAGTGGTCTGAATTCTTGGCTACTCTTATTTCTGGGCCTTTCTACCATCTGCTTAATTGGATGGGGTCGGACAGAAACTGAAATAAAAGCTGTTCCCCATGACTTCCACTCTCAGGCACCCATTTCCTGTCTGGTCCCCAACCCCTGCTGTGTCCACCTCTTACCTATCTTTGGGCCCCATTGCCCCTGCACCCCCTTCCTGGTTCAAGCCTCAGCCCTTCTCCCCAGATTTATCCAGCTCCCCTCTCTCTGGCCCCCCTCCAGTCCAGCCTAGACAATCAGGCCAGGACGGCCCTGATAAAGCACAACAGATCTGATAATATTGCCTGCTTAAAATCTGTAATTGAGGCAGAGACGGTCCAGGCTGTGGTGAGGCTGAGAGTGCTGTGCCCCTCTCCCACCCAGTCTCCCCTCCCTGCCTACACTCTTCTCAGTGGCGACGTACCAACCTCCCTGGGCCTCAGTTTCCTTCTCTGTCAATTGAGAGAGGATCTTCCCTGGCCACCCAGCAGGTGGAGGAAGGATAGGATGGCAAGTAGGAGTCAAGGCCCTGGTGTCCCCTAAAGTAGCTCTGTGCTGTCTCTGCTACCCAGTGGGTGTATGCAGCCCCCCAGGAACTCTGCTTGTGGTCTCTGTCCCAGAGGGAGACTACTTCACTTCCTACTTAGGGAAAAAGTGCCACATATTTGTTCTGAAACTTCTGGCCTGGTACCTTGGGGAGCCCGCCTGCTCTTCCCATCAGCAGGTTGGGTATGTTTCTGATCCAGGGCGGGGAGGGTCCTCATCAACAGTCTCAGGCTCATCTCCTTCCTTCCCCTTCTTTAGGCCAGAGATCAGCGAGGAGCTCAAGGACCTAATCCTGAAGATGCTAGACAAGAATCCTGAAACAAGAATTGGGGTGCCAGCCATCAAGGTGGGAGAACAAGAGGTCTTGGGCTGGGCTGGGCAGGGCAATAGTAAACAAGCCTCAATTTCCACTTCTGGTGAGACCTACACAATGACATGGGTATACTGGGTTTGAGTTGCATGATTTGTGGGCTTTGGACCCCCTGGAGGACATTACTGTTTGATGCCTAAACTCATTTGCTGATTGGGTATCTGTGTGCTTGTTGTCCTAACTCCCCCTCCCTTCTGGCCTCCACAGTTGCACCCCTGGGTGACCAAGAATGGGGAGGAGCCCCTTCCCTCGGAGGAGGAGCACTGCAGTGTGGTGGAGGTGACCGAGGAGGAGGTGAAGAACTCGGTGAAGCTCATCCCCAGCTGGACCACGGTGGTAAGTGGGTGAGGGGCTGAAGGCTCTTTTGTCCTGCGAGGGCCTGAGGTGGGCATGTCTGTTGCCTAAGACTTGTTCTGTGCTTGGCCCTGTGGGGAAACAGGGCTGCCTGGTCAGCCAGCCAGAGGCTCTCTTCTGCTGGAGTCCCAAGCAAAAAGAGATCCAGATACTCAGCCTCATGGAAGGGAGAATAGGAGGCCTGGTGAGGAGAGTGGATGAGAAAGAAATATGCAGGCTTTGCTGAGTAGCTGCCTTCACCATGGCTGGAGGAGGCCTTTCCTTCCTTCCAAACGTCATCAAACTTCTATTCCCCAGCCACTACACTAGGTGCCAAGACTGTGACAGGGAAAAGTCTGGGAGGCCTTTGCACTGGGGCAGTGGCTCCTGAACCCCGTAGGTCAGTCAGACTCCCAGCAGCTGCCCTCTCAGGAAGTCAGAGTTGCCTGGTGTGTCTGGGCACCTGGGGCCTGCATTCCTCACACTGACCTGTGCTCCCCAGATTCTGGTGAAGTCTATGTTGAGAAAACGTTCCTTTGGGAACCCCTTTGAGCCCCAACCACGCAGGGAAGAGCGCTCCATGTGTGCTCCAGGAAACTTACTGATGTAAGTACTGATGGGCTGATGTCTTGGGGTGGTATGGGGAGACTGAGGCACATCTCCCCACTTGCACTATAGTAGGGCTGTGTACATGTCTCAGAAGCTAGGGATACAGCTAAATTTCAGAGTAGGCCCCCATTTGTGCCTCTGTCCTCCAGGCTACTGGGGGCTGGGCCAGCCCTGCACCAGTCTGGGTCCGGTATCCTTCTCACACACTGCCAGGAACGATGATCTCCCTTGGTCTCTCTGTGGGACAGGAAGACCCTTCCTTCTCATGGAAGTTTGATGTTATCACGTTTTGTCAATGGGCTTCAAATCTGCAGCTCCCTTAGCTCTTAACATCCTGAAAGTGGTTTGCAGACAGTCTTATGTCTGCTCCTTCTAGAATAATGGGCAGTCTGTGGAGAGATGGGCACATCTGTCCAGTTTCCTTGGCCAGGGTGGATATTAACTGCTTTTCTGTGACCTATGTCACCTGCAGCTGGAACTTTCTGAGTGCTTGTCTAGTGGGTCAGTGTGGACAGGCTGGCTAATGGGGCCCAGGGAGAGGATCCCCCATTTGCTGAGGGCTTCCTACCATGAACTATATATGTGGATTCACCACCTCCTAGGAGAGGCCAGAAAAAGTTTCCCAAACCTTTTTGACCTTGTCCTCAGCTTTCCACCGTAATCAAAGTCAGTTTGAGATGCCCTTAGGGCCTTCTGGAGTTTGTACACAGACCTTCAGAGAGCACCAGGAGGGGTCCTGGGTGGTGGTCATTTCCCTTGGTTTGTGCCAGAGGCTGCAGGGAGGAGGGCTGATGGGAACTGTGCTTTCGGGCCTGCTTTGTGGTGAAGTCGTGCTCCCCAGAGAGGCAAGTATGGGACATTGTCCGGGTGCCCTGGCTTTCTGGAAGGAGCACATTCCACTGTGTCCTTCCAAGGTACTTCCACATAATGAGGGGTGGAGCCTGGGAGAGGCTGACATCCAAACTGTGGTTTTCCCATCTCTGCAATGAGGCTGTTGGGTTGGGAGAAGGGATTCTGAGCTCATTAGTTCTCTGGGCCCAGATGCTGGAATTGTGCTTAGTGTAAAGCAGTCCTACAGAACCTGACATTCCAAATGGGGCCACTTCTGCGAGTGGAGGAGAAGAGATGCAATTATGCCAGGACAACAGGCAGAATCAGGTCTGCAAGCAGCACACCTGGCTTTGCTCACTCCAGCTCAGTACTTGTGGCCCTTCTCCCCCTAGTGGTGGGATGAGCCCACCCCACAAGTTAAGGGCCTTCTGAGGGCACCTAGGGCACATTTGTGCCCTGCAAACTGATATACAAAGACTGGGGTCAATACTTTCCAGTCATAAAATTCTATAATTCTGTGACCCAAGCTTAATTTTTTTTTAAATTTAGTTTCCTCTTTCTTTATTGGATGCTTTGTAAATGTCATGTAAGTCTAAAAGTTACACTGTTAAATAATTAACTTAATTTTTTTTTAAAAGAGAGAAGGACAGTGAGAGAAAGAGAGAATCAATTTTTATTTAGTTTTTCATGTGGATTTCGTTGCTCCAAGACTTCATTGTGCACGTGGTGCTGGGATTTGAACTCGCGTACTCGTGCATGCCAGGCAAGCGCTGTAACTTCTGAGCCACCCCTCCAGCCACCCAAGCTTAATTTTTGTGTGTTGTGTGGTTCTGGGAATTGAACCCAAGGATATTCTCTCTTTTTTCTCTCTTTCTCTCTCTCTCTCTCTCTCTCTCCTATTTTTAAAGAGGGAGAGAGAGAAAAGAAAGATAATCAGTTTTTAAAATTTATTTCTTCATCTCATTTTAGTTTTTCTGACACTTAGTTGTGTATGTGGTGCTGGGGTTTGAACCCAGGTCCTCACACATACCAGGCAAACGCTCCAACTACTGAGCCACCAATCTAGCCCCAGCCCTCTTGTTTTCATTTTGAGACAGGGTCTTGCTAAGTTCTGAGGCTGGCCTGGAACTTGCGATTCTCCTGCTTCAGCCTCCTGAGTTGCTGGTATTACAGACATGCACTACTGTGCCTGGCCCAGGTTTAAATTTTGAAAGCAGATTTTATGTTATCAAGTCTCAGCGCTTTTTTTTAAGAGAGGGACAATGAGAGAAAAAGAGTCAATTTTATTTAGTTTTTCATGTGGCTTTCATTGCTCTGACATTTCATTGTGTATGTGGTGCTGGGGACTTGAATCTGCGTCCTTACACATGCCAGGTAAGCACTGTAACTGCTGAGCCACCACTCCATCCCCCAGCATTTGTTTTTGATAGTTCCTGTTTTTTACACTTTGGGATAAGTCTTGGGTAAACGAGTTTGGTCATTTCACTGGTTATTTTAATAAGAGGGGTCCTGGAGTGGGGAGAATCAGATATAGGAATTCACCGAATAACAGAATCCCATAACGGATAAGCACTCCACCCTGTGAACAAGGCAAAGTAAACTCAGAATGAAAGTCCTTCTACCCAAACCTGCTGGGGGCTGAGCAAGGTTAGAGTGGAAGGCTCTTGACCTGGGTGATACTCCAAGGCTGCTGGGAAATCAGCTGGATCAGATGTGAGAGGTTCCCGAGGCAGGCTGAGCAGACTTATCTAAGACAATGGGAGCATGGCAGGGATGTGGACTGAGGCTGAGGGAAGGGAGACCAGCAAGGAGTGTCTGACCTGACAGGAGGGTCCTGATGGAAGCCAAACTGGGGGAAATGGGTGAGGGGCGATGGATAGTTTGTGGGATAGGAATGTTTGTGTGTGAGAAAGAATGTTCTCTTGTGGACGTGTTCTGATCCCTGAGGTCCCTCTGCCCCTGATGTCCCCTGAACAGGAAAGAAGGATGTGGTGAAGGGGGCAAAAGCCCAGAGCTCCCTGGTGTTCAAGAAGATGAGGCTGCATCCTGAGTTCCTGCATGCACCCAGGGCCACCAGGCAGCACGCTCATCCCACGCCTCCAGAGGCCCATCGCCCTTACGCGACAGTCGCCCCTGCGGTCAGGGGGCTGGGGACTCTGGCCCCTCTCCTGGCTCCCCTCCCGTGTCGTGCTGCATGACCTCTGCGCGTGCACGTCCAGGGACAGGATAAGAATGTGTATCATCTGGGGTTGGGGAAGTTGGGCTCTCATGGCGCCTTCCTTCTCGTCCTGGCTCTCCCTGGCCTGACCCGTCCTGTGAGGAAGTCAGGGGCCCATGGAACCTCGGAAACCCTACCTGGCTGGTTGTCAAGGCCCAGAGCAGGGGGCAGGAGACCGAGATGGCAGGCAGAGACCTGGTTTACTGCAACTCAGAGACCTCCCACTGGGGACCGGGCAGACCTGGCTGAGCTGTCCTGGAGGGGTGCGCCCCGCCCATCTGGGGGGTGGTGCCAGAGCTTCTGTCTACTCCGAATGCTGGTATGGAGGCTTTGACCTCTTCATGTGTGCCTGGCCCTACTGGGGACAGGCAGGTCTTGGAGATTTCACAATTCCTTTTTGTTGTCTTTTATTTTTATTTTTAACCTGGGGGCCACGGGAGTGGAGAAGCCCTAATGGGGAACATCTAATGAGTTTTCCCGCACCTTTGGGTACTTCCCAGCACACCCACCATTATTTGGCAGCCAAGCCGCCTGGACTGACCTTCCTGGATTGTTCTGTACTTGGCACTGTTTGGAAAATGGACTGAATGGAGTCAGGCTTGGAGCAAAGGCCTGAACCGGGAACAGCACAGCTTGTCTGCCCACCTCCCTCCCTCCCTTCATGGCTCCTCAGAGCCAAGGCTGCAGAAGAGACACCAGCGGTGCCACTGGCCAAGGGCTATGGACTTGCACATGCTGAACTAACTGGAATCCAGCCTGATCCTACTCTGGCCCACCCATAACATTCCTACAAGGAAGGATAAACTGCCTGAATTGGAGCCTTGTTAGGTGAGGTAGGGGTGTGCACCCCGTAGGCGACCCCTGTGCCAAATGCTTCACTCACAGGACAGTTTCTGGGGCATAAAGTGGACATGTTCTGCTGGAGCAGGCTGCTGCTTCTCTCTGGAATCCGTGACTATCTGGCCAGCTTGATGCTTACGGACCAAATGCTCAGAGGGATGGGTCCCTGAAGGGAAATAATTCAGGACTCAGATTCTGCCCCTGAAAACATGGGCCACATAAGGGGTTTCAGCCACCTGCACGGGTTTCATATTCCAAGAGAGCTCATTGGGAGAGGGAGAGGGAGGCTGAGCAGGAGGAGAGCCTGCGCCCTGTTGCATCTCTGTGCCTGTGGTGTACGTCGTGCCTCCACGCACACATGCATGTGCGTGCCATCTGCTGCACACAGCACACTCGCATGTCTTGCACCAGTACATGCATCTGTAATATAGTTTCTATGTCTGTTTAAGGCTAGGAGCAGAATTCGGCCCGTTGTCAATGGGCCCACATTTCTCCCCAGCTCCTCTGCAGTGAAGCAATCAGTGTGACCCAGGGCTTAAAGAATAATCCAGTACTATCTTTAAGAACACTTTTATAGAGTTAATGGGAGGCGAGTTGAAAGCGAATCACTGATCAACAGGTTTGTTTTTTTTTAAGGTCTCTGTGCTGGCACCCGGAGGGCCAGGGCTTCAGGAAGCTTCATGGGTTGGACCCACCCTGGGAAAAAGCTCATAGGGGGGCCTGTCATTGTTCCATCAGAGCCCTGGTGGAGTGCTCACCTGTTGCTGAGGGTTTGCATTGACGTCATTGTTTTCGAATGTAGCACAAGTGATGAACAAACTCTGTAAGAGTGTTTTAAAAATTAACTTCCCAGGAAGTGAGTTAAAATAATAAAAGCCCTTTCTTGAGTTAAAAAAAAAGCTTTGTTTGTACTTTTTCTGCATCTGGGTATGTACTTTCTCACCAACTGGACCAGCTGGCTTGGCCCGCTTTTCTGGAAGGGTCTGAGACATCCTAAGTCTATGAGCAGAAGAGTCAGGAGGGAAGGAGTGCTGTGAAGGAGGCTGAGGGGTGACCCACTAGGATGCAGTTCAGGCCCCTCAGTATGTGCTATAGCCCCCTCCTTGGGAAGAACTGGATGTTTGGGAGCCAGTAAGCAACACATGAAGCCTCCTGCCCATTTCACAGGGGCACAGGAAGGCCAAGGTCTGGTCCAGGTAGGAGCTGCCATAGTTTCTTTTATTCTTTTAAAGTCTTGAGGTCTGTGTTGACAATACAGAACATTTTTTTTTTTTTAAAGAAAGAGGGACAGTGAGAGAGAGAGAGAGAGAAAGAATCAATTTTATTTAGTTTTTTCATGTGGCTTTCATTGCTCCAACACTTCATTGTGTATGTGGTGCTGGGGTTTGAACCTGCATCCTTGTGCATGCCAGGCAAGAGCGTGCTGCTGAGCCACTGCTCCAGCCCCAGATTTTTAAATTTTAAAAATTTGTTCCGTATAGTTTTACATATTAGAGGGAATTATTGTTACATATTCATGCATACATGGATATTGACACAGAAAGATGGTAAGTCAAGGCTGATCCTATTCCAGGATCTCCCCTCCTTCATCCATTCCCTGATCTCATGTCTTCTCTGTAATACCCCCATAATTTTTTTTTTTTTTATTTTGAGACAGGGCCTTGCTAAATTGCTGAGGCTGGCCTCAAACTTGTGATCCTTCTGCTTCAGCCTCCCATGTTCCTGAGATTACAGGTATGTGCCACCATGCCTGGTAACAATGGAACTTTAAAAGGTCTATGAGTGCTTATTGTCATTTCCCCTGAGGATGACCCCACTAAGAGGACCTTGTAGGGAAACAGGCTCAGAAAGCAGTGACTAGCCCAGTGTCACACAGTGTGTCAGAGAAGAGACTATGTCTCCTTCTTTCCCCCCCACCAACCAGGCCTTCCTAGCTGTCAGGAAAACTGGGAGCCCCATGCATCTGGGAAGATCAGAGACAGAGACACCCTCCAGACCTTACCACACAGGGAAGTGGAGCTGGGCAACAGGGGGTCCAACTGCAGACTTGGGAGGCAGCTGGTATCTTTGGGCTTGGATCTCCCATAGGGCCTTTGCCTGGCTGGCCTCCACCCCAAATCTTCTCTCATCTTATGTGGTAGTCTTAGCTGGGGGAGTAAAGGGTGCTCAGTGTCATGGAGGGTTCCAACTTTCCTAGGGGACACATATGGGGACCCATGTAAACACCCCTCAGTTTTCAGGGTCACCCTCATCACACACAGCCTCCCTTTGGGCAAATAAGCTGACCTGTCTACTGGGCTGCCTCTGGGTAGCCATGTGGTGGTAGGTGGTGCTGGGTTCTGGGGTCCTCTGAGGCCTAGGAGGAGACAAGGAGTGTCTGGGGAGGGGCCTGTCCTCCCTCTCACCATGGAACAGAGCCCTGGCCTGCAAGGACTGATTCCCTGTGCTGCTCTGGAGCCCTGTTAGACTAGGTCTCTGGGGGCATCTGTGCCCCTAGGTTCCAGCTTCAGTGACATTCCTTCCCCCATACCTGCTCCCATACACATGCTTTCTCAACTCGACTCTTCCCTCTGGGACCTGAGACACATACGTTTTTCCAGCTGGGATGATAAAGCCAGGGCCCTCTCTCCCCACCCAGGCTGTGCTAACCAATTTGTCATCAGCCCACTCCAGCTTTGTGGTCAGCTTCCCTGCTCTCCCCTTTGCCTAGGCTCCTCCATTTCCAAATCACCTCCTCCAAGAAGCCTTCCCTAGACCACAGCCTCTGAGGCACCCTTGGTGTGTGATCTGGAGTCATGACCCATCTGTCACAAGGCTGGGACCCAGGGCCCCTGCCCACAGCATCACCCACTGGCTGAGCCCTCTTCACAACTGCTTCCTGTCCACTTACTACGCCACCATGCTGAAGATGACTGGAAGAGCATCTCTCAGCTGAACATGGGAACAGGGCCTTCTTTTGGGGAATCCTATTTTACTTGATCCCTATTAAGTCCTTTCACTGCCTCTGGTCTTTTCTGGTCCTCATATCCTGCTCCTCAACCTACAACCCGCTTAGATCTTAATATGAACCACATTTCTGAAGGCAGCTGCCCCACACTCCGGCATAGTGTTCTCAGATGCCCTATTCATTGGCTCTCTCTGTCCCATCCCCAATGGAACTGGCAACTGTGTGTCCTAGCCATGGTGCATGTGGTTGGTGGATGCTCTCTGCACTCTGATCCCCGGTCCTTTGCTCTCCCCCCATCCCCATATGGCCTTTGCGCAAATCAACACTAAAGGAATAGAACCAGGGCCATGGGGAACTGCATCACAGTGGGGTAGCTGTTAAACATTTCCTCACTTGGTCTCCCCGGAGTCCAGGAAGGCCCATGACTAAGTCACTGAGCTTTCACAGGGAGAGGACATCCCTTCCCCTCATGTGCTCCCCTCTCCTCCCTTAAGGCACTAACTACCCATTTCCCTGGGAACCCCACCCCAACACTGAGGAAGGACTCCCTCCCCCTGCTCCCCTCCATTCCATTCAATTCAAAGCATAAGGGTTTAGGCCTGGTAATGTGCTACAATCTCCTGGGGAGTGTTTACAAAGTCCTGATGCATGAGCCTCCCCTGGAGAATGATCTAAAATATCTGGTCTACAATCTGAGCGTCAAGTTTGTTTATTTATTTACTTTTTGGTACCGGGCAATTGAACTTAGGGGGCAATTGAACTCAGGAGAGCCACATCACCAGTTATTTTTTTTTCACCAGTTATTTTTATTTTTAATTTTGAGACAGGGTCTTGCTAAGTTGCTTAGGGCCTCACTAAGCTGCTAAGGCTGGCTTTGAACTCGCAATCCTCCTGCCTCAGCCTCCCGAGGTGCTGGGATCACAGGCGTGCTCCACTGTGTCTGTCAATTTTGTTTCTAAACAGTAGATTTTATTTTTTCTCAAGCAGTTTTAGGTTTACAGAAAAATTGAGCAGCAAGTATAGACAGTCCCTTTATATTCCCCAACCTCCACCTCCTGCCCTCCAGGTTCCTCCATTATTACCATCTTGCATTGGTTGATAAATCAATATTGATACATTATTGTGAAAGTTCACAGTTCACATTAGGATTCACACTGGGTGGTGTAACTTTTTATGTGGTTTGACAAATGTATAAATACATATGTCCACCATTATAGTATCATACAGAACAGTTTCTATAAACTCTGTGTTCTGCAGATGGACGTGAGGGACACACAAGAGGCCAAACTCACAAGACTATGTGTGGCCTGGTTGTGGGGATTGGAGAAGAAGGGGTCAAGGGTGGCTCCTGGCTTCCAGGTTTGCCTACCTGGATTGACTGTTGTGCTAAGGTGGGGAACCCAGGACCGGACCCAGCAAGTTTGAAGTTTGAAGTGCTTTGAGACATTCAGGGGGAGATGTCCAGTAGGCACTGGACAGGTGGGTCTGCAGCTCGAAGGGGAGAGCAGAACTGGAAATGAAGACTTGGGGTTTCTCAGAGTATGGACAGCGGTGGAGCTGGAGTCATGTAAGTGATGAGATAGATTAGGGAGTGCGCATGGGTAGAGAATAAAGAGGGCCCAGGGCTGAGCCAAAATGGACTGCCTCTGCTGGGGGAGGAGGGGAACCTGCAGAGGCACGAGTACAAAGCAATTAAGGAGAGAAAAGAACCAGGTGCAGGACTATTACAGAGAGGTGCACATGGTTTCAAGAACTAGCGAGCGAGCGGCCAGCGGTGTCCATAATGCTGAGCAGTCAAGAGAGGTGAAGGCAACAGAGAAAGCAGGGAAGAGTCTGCAAGAATTCAGCCATGTATTGGGTAGGGGACATGGACACAGCTCCCCCACTGGGGCCAGATGCCTTGTAACCTTGTCTTTAACTGTGAAAACTTTTTTTTATTGGTTCCTTTTTAGGTATACATAAGATTATATAATGACAATTATAAGAGCATGGAGTTTAACTTGTTCTAAGTCAGCCTCCAGTTTTTCCCCTTCCCCCACCCTTCCTCCCGCCCTGTTTTTTAAATATACATGACAACAGAATGTACTTTGACATTATTATTTTTTAATCAATTTTTATTTAGTTTTTCATATGGCTTTCTTTGCTCTGATATAGTTGTGTACATGGTGCTGGGCTTTGAACCCGCGTATTTGCTCATGCTGGGCAAGCGCTGTAACCACCAAGCCACTGCTTCAGCCCTGACATAATTATAAAAGCTTATAATGTACCTTTTTTAACTCAGTCCCAGTATTTCCCCTCTCCCTTCTCTTCCCTCTACACTATGGATCTGTTTTTTTTTTTAATTTAGTGACTTATTGATAAACATGTTGAGACTCACTATTATATGTTCATATGTGAAAATGAGGAAGTTAAGTCTGATTCATTCCATGAACTTTCCCTCTCTCATTCCTCCATTTCCTTCCCTGTTTTCTATTCCTCTGTTCTTTTCCTTATATCAGGTCAGCTTTGTGGAAACTCTTTTTTAAGTACTGATGTGCACATGCTCCAAGGATAAAAGTGAACTGGAGTACAGCGGGGCCTCGGGGCGCACACCTGTGACCCCAGCAGCTGAGGAAGCTGAAGCAGGAGGATTGCAAGTTCAAGGCCAGCCTCTGTAACTTAGTGAGACCCTGTCTCAAAATAAAAAATAAAAAGGACTGGGGATGTGGCTCAGTGGTTAAGCACCCCTGGGTTCAATCCCTGGTACCAAAAAAAAAAAAAAAAGTGGACTGGAGGGAGTGTGGTGGGGGGTTGTATGCACGTTAAAACAGCATCTCTGCTTACTCAGCTGCACTTGACCTCAGTGGACCGTGTCAGTAGTCCTCAAGCTGCAAAGCTGCATCTGATTTCACCTTTGGAGCTTATATTACCTCTAATTTATTTATTTACTTTTGCGGTACTGCCTTCCCCTTATGGTCTCCTAAAAGTTACCAATGACCAACAACCCTCTAGACCCAAGCCAAGTTTCCTTGTGAATTTATGTTTGTATTTGACATTTGATCAATTATGCTTTTTGGAGCAGGGGAGGGGAGGGTGGGTAGCAGGGGTTGAACTCAGGGGTGCTTAACCACTGAGCCGTGTCCCCAGCTCAGTTTGTTTTGAAATGGGGTTTTTCCATGTTGCTTAGGGCCTTGCTAAGTTGCAGAGGCTGGCTTTGCACTTGCAATCCTCCTGCCTCAAGTTGCTGGGATTATAAGTGTGTGCCACCACGCCCAGCAATCAATACCTTCTTAATACTCTCTCCCCAAGCTGTCTGATGACCCACTCTCCTGGTTTCCAGTGTAATGGTAGAGCCTCTGACCCTTACCCACAGTAGGCCACCCCAAGCACAAACTTTCTTTGAAATATTCATTAAAATGCACACAAATGCATTCTACAGTTCAACCCAACTTTGTGACTATTTTGTACCCCTTTCATCAAGCAAAATTAGCTTTCTACAAAAATTCCATCTGTGTTTACCCTGTGGGTTAGGCCTAATTTAAGAAGAACTATGATAATACTGCACCACTTCTGTGGATCCTGAATCTACATATAATTACCTCCTTTAACCCTCACTACCTCCTTTGGAGATGGGTAACATTATTCCAGTTCACTGATTAAGAAACTGAGGCTTGAAGGGTTAAGTAGCTTGCCCCAGGTCACACACGGGTTGTCTAATTCTGATCACGTTTTTCCTTGGTTTATAGTTATTTGTGTCTCCACAAGTAGAGCTGGTAGAGCCTGACAAACTCAAGTCCCATGTCCCTCTTCCTCTAATGGGAAGACAGGTCCAGAAAGGGGCTAGTACTAGCCTAAAGTCGCTTGCTCAGGGAACAAGACACAAAGTCCGGACTCAAAGCAAAACCTGACAAGGGCATCCTCAGGAAGCCTAGAAATGCGGTCTTTCTCAAGTAAGCTCTTGTTAGAAACATCTGTAGGAAATCTCTGCTCGCAGGCCTCTGATGGACGGTGCCCTCAGGTGCCAGGAAATTGGGGTCCACACTCTGGTCTTTGGGTTGGTCACTACACTTTTGGAGCCTCATTTTAAAAAAATTTTTTTTAATTTTTTTAGGGCTGAGCGTGCTAGGCAAGCGCTCTGCCACTGAGCTAAATCCCCAGCCCCGAGCCTCAATTTATATATATATATATATATATATATATATATATATATATATATATATATATATATATATAAAATCAAAGACTGTAAAGAGACAAGGGTTTGCAAGACAGCTAACTTTATAAACCTACAGACTGCTAGGAGGTGACAGCCCAAGGCTCATTCTGGGCTCTGGTGCCTGACTACCTGGCTTGGGATCCAGGTTTTCCCTCTTAATAGCCCGAACCTCGGGTAAATTTCTATGCCTCCGTTTCCCGACACGTGAAACGGAGGTGATAATACCTAATTCACAGGGCTGCTGTAAGGGTGCAGGCGCTCGGAAATGCCCGGCACACAGTGATCGCTTTGCGGGCAGCTTTTGGTGCAGTTTACTCCTCGCTGCGCACCTACTTGGATAACTTCACCCCGCACCGGTCTCCTCCAAGCCCCACCCCATCCCCACTCGGTCCCGCCCGCTCCTCGCCAGGTCCGGCCCCACGTCGGCGCGGTTTCCTCCCGCCACCGGGGGGCGGCGGCGCTGACGGCGGCTTTCAGGCAGAAGCAGGCGACGCTCTAGGTGACGACCGCGCTCCTCGGTGGCCCCTGGCGGCGGCGCTCTAGCCGGCGGCTGTGCGGGGAGGGTTGTCAGTGGTGCGGCCGGCAGGCAGCGATGGCGGCCGTGCGCGGCCTGCGAGTGTCTGTGAAGGCGGAGGCCCCGGTGGGGCCGGCTCTGGGGCTCCCGTCGCCCGAGGCGGAGCCCGGGTTGGAGCGCGGCGAGCCGGAGCCCATGGAGGTGGAGGAGGGCGAGCTGGAGATCATGCCGGTGCGGCGCTCGCTGAAGGAGCTGATCCCGGTACGGGCGGAGGGTGGGGGGCGCGGAGGACGTCGCGGAGCTCGTGCCCCGCGCTGGAGGGCGCCGGAAGGGGAGGTGGCGGGCGCGCGGACCGGGGCGGGAGAGGGGCGCGAGCGCCGGGGGGCCCAGGCGGGGAGAGACCCCGGCGAGAGAAAGGACGCCGGGGCGCCCGGAAGTGGGTGTCGAGGGGGCTGGAGGAGGTGGGGAAGAGCAGCTGAGGGCGAGTTGAGGTCGCCCGTTCGCTGCCCGTCGGAGCCGGGCTGTGCTCCGCAATGAGAGAGCGGGGACTGCGGCCGAGACCCAGGGGGAGCCCGGGGCGGGAAGCGACCCCGAGGGAACTGCGAGGGGGCGCCGGCTTGCAGGGGTCCTTGAGGGTCCTGCTCCAGTGGAGTTGGTGTTTGTGAAAAATGGCACTCGCGCTTTTTCTCTTGAGGGCTGAGCTTGTCAGCAGCAAGCGCTGTGTTGCTGTTGTGACTTGAGGGGCTTCAAGCGCGGGCGCCCCTCCGCTGCTGGGTAGCACCTCTCCCGTGGTCCCCGCATCTGACCTCAAGGAAATCAAGCGATCAGGGACCAGGAGTGGTCTTTGGTCTCTTTTACCGCAGTGGGGATGGTGAGTGGTGTTTTGCTTGGGGTTTCGTAGTCTAATTCTTAGTTCTGGTCTCAAGTCTGGATGGCTTAGCATGTTATTCACATAACATGAAATATATACACTACATATTAGCAAGTCTGGTTTTTAAACCAAAGTTATGGGAGTTATGGGGAGAGGCTAAGGTAGGATAACTAGTAATGGCACACAAGACTGTGGTAACAATTAACATGATGGCATTTTTCCATTTACTACATTACATCGTTTAAAAAATCACTGCCCTTGTTGGGTAGATATTATCATTCCTTCATTCAGTTCATGTATGTATCACAACCCCCCACCAGGTGCCAGATACAGTCCCATGTGCTAGATCAAGATCAGACTCCCTCCTGGAGTTTATGTTCTAGTAGGGACACAAGTAAATAAATGAATTCTATTAGTTTTAACGCTATGAAGAAAACAAAATGTTAACCGAATAGAAAGTACAGGTGCCAGGACGGTGTGCAGAACACCAAGCAGAATGTGATAGGATGATCAGGGAAGTCCACTGAGACAGTGACATTTAAGCTGAACCCTGAACGATAAGAAGGGGCCAATCCATGTGCAGAGTGGAAGTGAGGGTTCCCAGCAGGGACAACAGCAAGCACAAAAGTTCTGAGATGGGAACAAAATTGTTTTGTTGGGAAAAAACTGTTAAGTTCTGCAGCACAAAGGGGGGAACAGAAAAAGAGGTCAGGAAAATAGGCAGATATTATGGAGGATACCAAGACTGAGGGAGGTCCGCGAAATTGTACAGTGTAATGTAATTAGTGAATGTCACAGTTGAGATTTATTCCATCGTTTCTCATTGCACTGTGTGCTGTTTTCCCAGGAGTTTTAGGTAAGGCTGGGCTTTCTGCATTTTGGTGGAGGCTTGTGCTCCACCTGGTGGTCTAGAATGGGAAATCTGTCCAGTTTGTGGTGGGGAGGTAAATGCCTCATTTTTAACATTTTTCACAAAAGCGTTTAGATTTTTCATTTACATGAATACTTTCAATTGATGAAGTTACTTAAGATTTTGAACAGGCCCTGATCTACAAAAGACGTCTTGCTAGAGTGGTTGATTACTGCTATGGAGTTGAGGGGATTGGCTTCTTAATAAGGGGTTGTCAGGGTTTGGAGAAAGGTTGCTGTAAAGAAGGACTATTGGAAAAGAAGCAGTTTTTAGGCTGCCTTTTATTATGGATTTTCCCTCAGTTACTGTCAGAATTTCTCACCCTTCCTCTTTGTGTTAGGACACAAGCAGAAGATATGAAAACAAGGCTGGCAGCTTCATCACAGGAATTGATGTTACCTCCAAGGTGAGAAAGACCATGATTTATTATTTAGTTTGATAAGTAGGTGAACTTAACTTCATCCCTAGGATTTTTGCAGAAGAGTAAATACTCTTCTTTTTATCTTTTGTTGCTGCATTAACAATTTTTTAAAATTTCTTGTTATTCAGTGATGTCTTCATGTAGCCGAAGAACATCCAGGCAGCATGTATTTTGCATAAGCAAAAAAATAAAATCACTATACCTAGATGTCTTTGCCCTGGGAATGTTTGCTTTTTTTTTTTTTTTTTTTTTTTTT